>PVKH010003182.1:0-25431 GCA_004027955.1 Chaetophractus vellerosus | reverse complement strand
GAGAAGGCTTGAGCAAAGAGAGCAGAACAGCTGAGACTGATACAGAAGGCCCAGAAAGAAATGAGCCCTATGCCAGCAGAGAGAGGACTGGAGGATCACTTGAGCATGAAGCCTCGAGAGGAAGAGAAGCCAGGAGGGGAAGGAGAGACCAGGCAGAGATCACCTACCATTTTGCTTCAACACGTGGCATATGACTTTGATGAGAAAGTACCTCTTATGTTGCCTTGAGTTGGATTTTCCATGGCCTTGAGACTGTAAACTTTTAGCCCAAATAAACACCCTTTGTAAAAGCCAACAGATTTCTGGTACTTTTCATTGGCACCCCTTTGGCAGACTAACACAGATACCAACTAGACCTAACAGACATATATAGAACCTTTTACCCAAGAAGAGCAGAATATACATTCTTCTCCTACTGCACATTGGTCCTTCTCTAGGATAGGCCATATGTTTGATCATAAAACAAGTCCAAATACTTGTTTTGAATTAGGAACTATATTGAGAAGAAATAAATGAAAACAGAACACACCAAAATTTATGAGATGCAGCAAAGGCAGGGCTGAAAGGGAAATTTAGAGCTCTAAATGCTTATGTTAAAAAAGAATAAAGATCTCAAATCAGAGACCTAACCTCACAGCTAGAGGGACTAGAAAGGGTAGAGCACACAAGACCCAGAGTAAGCAGCAGGAAGAAAATAACAAAGGTTAGAGTGGAGATAAATGAAATTTTAAAATATATAGAGTGAATCAGTGAAACCAAAAGTTGATATTCAAAAAGATCAACAGAATCAACAAATCTTTAGCTAGAATGAAAAAGAAAGAGGACATAAGTAAAATCAGAATGAAAGGAGGGACATTACCACTGACCCCTCAGATTTTAAGAGGATACTATGCCAACAAATGTGGTATCTAGATGAAATGGACAAATTCCTAGACACACAAATTCCTAACATTGAGAACGACTTCAACAGACCACTAGCAAGTAAAGAGATTCAATCAGTATCAAAAAAACCTCCCAATAAAGAAAATCCCAGGACCAAAGGGCCTCGCTAGTGAATTTTACCAAACAACACAGGAGGAATTGTCACCAATCTTGCTCCAACTTAAGTGCAGTTATCAAGTTCAAGAAATTTAACACTGATATAAAGCTTACATTCTATATTCCAATTTTTTCCTATGTTCCTATACTGTCCTTTTTTTTTTCTTAAAGATTTATTTATTTATTGTTTGTGCTCAGTCTGCACTCTGTGTGCTCAACTTCTCTTTAGGAGGCACTGGGAATTGCATCCAGGACCTCCCATGTGGGAGGGAGGCACCCAATCACTTGAGCCACCTCTGCTCCCTGCTTGTTGTCTCTCTCATTGTGCTTCCTCATTGTGTCTCCTGACATGGCACCATCTTATTGCATCATCTTGTGTCAGCTCGCTGCACCAGCCCATTGCATCAGCTTGCTGTCTTGCTTGTCTTCTCTAGGAAGCGCCGGGAACCGAACTTGGGACCTCCCGTGTGGTAGGCGGGTGCCCAACTGCTTGAGCCACATCTGCTTCCCTATAATGTCCTTTTGAGCCTTTTCTCTTCCATTCTTAGAACCCACCCAGTACCATGTATTGCATTTAACTGTGATTATCTCTTTAGTATTTGTCTTTTTTTAAATTGTGGAAACATATGTACAACATAATTATCCCATCCAAACCCCTCCCAAACATACCATTCAGTGTCATTAATCACATTCACAAAGTTGCAGTGTCTTCACACCATCCATTACTATAACTTTTCCATCACCCCACACAGAAACCCGAAACTCATTTTGTATTAACTCTCCATTGCCCCATCTCTATTCTTGATAACCTGAGCTCTGCTTTCTGTCTCTATGATTGTGCAAAATTTATGATATTTTATTTGTGGTTAACATGGGGCTTAAAATTAACATCCTAAATCTATATCAATTTCATTTGCTCTGATACCATCTTAATAACTTCAATTGCATACATAAACTATATTCTTATATCCCTCCAATGTACCACCTTTATGTAGTTCTTGTCACAAATTACAGGTTTATACATTATGAGCCCAAAACCATTGATTGGTCATTACATTCTACACATCTTCCTTTTAGATTGTGTAAGAAGTAAAAACTGGAGTTCTTTAGGCCACCACCAGACACTGGGCCAGACATACATGCTCCCAGTATGTGCACAAGGGTTACTCTGCTCTCTGGATCCAGGATAAGGGATTTGCGCTAGGAGTCCAGGCCGCACTGGTGCTGAGCTAGTTGGGAGGTGAAAGTGGGGCCAGATCCTAGTTTTTTTTTGTTTTGTTTTGTTGTTGTTGTTACATATCCCCTCCTTTCTGCTTGCTCTTGCTGTGTTCATTTCTCTGCGTTCCCCTGTGTCTGCTCTGTCTCCCCCCGTTGCGGTGACGCGCCAAGTCAGGTCACCACGCAGGCGGTTCTGCTCCGTTCGTGGGCGGGTCTGCTTCCCTTCACGGATGGCTCTGCTTCCCTTCACAGGCGGATCTGCTCCGTTTGCGGGCAACTTGCCCTGCCCGTGGTGGCTTTGCCCTGCCCGTGGTGGCTTTTTTTTTTTTACCCTGCCCACGGCGGCTCTGCCCCGCCCACAGCGGCTTGCCCTTCTCAAGGCGGTCTGCCCACTCAGAGAGGCCCCCAGGAACCGAACCCGGGGCCTCCCATGTGGTGAACCGGTGCCCTATCCACTGGGCTGCAGCCGGCCCCTGAGATCCTAGTTTTAAAGATACCTTTTACGTCATCTCGCACTTGCCCTGTTACTCCAGCCCTTTACTATTTTCTGGAGCATTGAGAAAGATATTTATGCCAGTTCTTGCTGGTTGTTGAAAGCTTCAGTGGGAGGACAGGGGCCCAAAATGTCTCTCTCCACCATCTTTCGCCACTGATTTTTGACAAGGGTGTCAAGTCCACTCAGTGGAGAGAGAATAATGTCCTTAACAAATGGTGCTGGGAAAACGGTATCCATATGGCAACCCCGACTTCATGCCATACATAAAAATTAACTCAAAATGGGTCATAGAACTAAATTTAAGATCCAAAACTGTAAAATTTCTAGAAGAAATCTTAGGAATACATCTTCAGGATCTTGTGTTAGGTGACAGTTTCTTAGACTTTACACCAAAAACATGGGTAACAGAAAAAACAGATAAATAGTAGTACTTCATCAAAATTAACTTTAGTACATCAAAGGGCTTTGTCAACAAAGTACTACATCAACAAAGTACTACACTGTAGTTTTATTTATAAAATGTAAAAATAAATCAATTTATAAAGATGAAATTAGATTAGTGGTTATGTAGGGCTGGGGAAGGACTGCTAAGGGTGTGGAGTTTTTCTTTTTGGAGTAATGAAATTGTTCTGAAAATTTTTTGTGGTGATGAATGCACAACATTGTGATTATACTAAAAGCCATTGATTAAACACTTTGGCTACATCGTATGGTTTGTGAATATATCTCAATGAAAGTGTTTAATAAATAATTGCGCAAGAATAGCCAGAAATAGCAGCTATGTACAGCAGGGGAAGCATAGAGAGAATTAGAGATGAAGAATTTTCTTGTTTGTCTGTTTTATATTTATTATTATTATTGAAATAATGAAAATGTTCTAATAATGATTGAAGTGATAAATGCACAACTATGTGATTATAGCAAATACCACTGATTGCACATTTTGCATCAATTGTATGCTTTATTGATAAGAATCAATAAAATGGATTTGTTTTTTAAAAAAAGACTTTGTCAAGAAAATAAAGAGATAATCTAGAGAATGGGAAAATATTTAGAAACTATTTATCTCATCAGGGTTTGATATCCAGAATATATAAAGAACTCCTACAACTTGACAACATAAAGACAAGCCAGTTAAGAAACTGGTAGAACACGTGAATAGACTTCTCTCCAAAGAAGATACACAAACGGTCAGTAACACGTGAACAGACGCTCAACACCATTCACCACTAGGGAAATGGAAATCAAAGCCACAGGACAGCACCATTTCTCCCACGCTGAACAGCAACAGTAGGAAAATGGAGAACCAGCAGCGGAGGGCAGGGTGGGGAGCAATGGAAACACTCCTACACTGTTGGTGGGAATGAAAACGGGAGAGCCACTGTGGAAAAGAGCCTGACAGCTTCTCAGAAACCTAAGCACAGAACAGTCACGTGCCCCAGCAATCCCACCTCTGGGTGTATGTCCAAGAACAGATGTGAGTACACCATTCCTCCCAGCACCAACACTCACAACCGCGGGGAGGTGGAGGCAGCCCGAGTGTGCACAACAGAGGAGGCCCACACATACACCGTGACGCTGTGCAGCCATAAAAAGGAACTAAGTTCTCATACCTGGTACAGCATGGATGAACTCTGAAGACAGCATGCTGAGTGAAATAAGTCAGACAGAGAAGCACAAATATAGTGTAATCTCACGTATATGAAATAATTAGAATATGCTAATTTATAAAGTCAGAAATATTTGTTACAACTTATTTCATCGGTTGTAACAAAGGTACCAAACTAATGCAAAATGTTAATAAGGAAAACTGTGAGGAGGGAATATACTGGAACTCTGTACTATCTTCATGATTTTTCTTTCAACCTACAACAGCTCTAATAAAAAAAAATGTTTTAAAAGGGAAGAATATGATTATAAAGGATATAAGCAGAGTCTCAGTGCCTGAAAGAGCTTTCTGGTACTACTGATTTGTTGCTTCCTCCATTGTCTCTACTCAGTTTAGTGTAATAAATCACACAGGCACTGCTAAAATCAGGGGTTCTTAGCCATTTTTTGTTCCACAGACCCCTTTGCCAGTCAGGTGAAAACCACAGACCCCTTACTAAGTCCACACTATACTGTATGTTATTTAATAAATATGTCACACCTGCACCAACATGTCCCCACAAGAATATTGTTTTGAATTTCAATTCAAGCTTCCTGATGCCTTAAGAACCCCTGGCCTAAATGAAACTTGAACTGGTAAAAAGTAATAGCCAATTTTCCCACCATATCCCAGTAAAACTGGCCTGATCCCAGGAGAGTCCAGTTATCATCATCAACTAGGAGGACTGGGTGCACCTGGTTGGAGAACGGCCAGTGTGGAGAAGAGAAAAGGAAATCAATACTTTGGTCAGTTTAAAAATTCTCGGTTATCTTCCAATGTCACTTTTAAAAGCCACTTTGTTTACATACTATAACTTTTGGATATGTTTTGACATTAAGTAAAGCAAGTTTCCATCTTATTTTCACTATGTATATAAATATTTGAGGTGCTTCATGTCCAATTTTCTCTTCTAGGTAAACTTTGAAATCAGTGAGTCAAATACTATTGTTAAAAACCCTACTGGTATTTTGTTTGAGATGATGTTGAATTTTGGTTTAATTTGGAAGGCCCTCACAGCTTCATAATTTTGATTTTTTCCCACCTGGGAACATGGTTGTCACTATTCAGATTTCCAACTATGTTTTTCAGTAAAGTTTTCTAATTTTCCTCATGTAAGTTTTGAACTTTTTTGGTAGATTTAATCCTACACATTAAAGTTCTATGTAATTGGGAACTGCGAATGGAACTTTCTTTATTTTTAACTGGTTATCTGATGTTTGGGAAAGCTACTATTTTAGTCCATTTGCCTTGTATCCAAGCACGTTATTCGCCCACACACACACACTTTTTTTAGTTAATTCTCTTGGATTTTCCATGTAGATTGTATTAGTCTGCCAATGGGGTGCTGATGCAAAGTACCAGAAATCTGTTGGTTTTTATAAAGGGTATTTATAAAGGATAAAAGCTTACAGTTACTAGGCGCAAGAGTCCAACCCAAGGTTGCTTTCTCATCGAAGTCAGACATGTTAAAGCGAGAAGGTCGCTGATCTCAGAGGGTTCAGCCTTCCCCCCTGGGCTTCCTCTCTCTCAGCTGCAGGATGGCATAGGGCTGGTCTCTCAGGGCTTCCTCTCTCTCCGGGCAGAGGGCTCGTTTCTTTCCAGGCCTTTTATATCTTCTCTTCTCAAGATCAGTTGCAAACTATCAGATGAATGGCTCATCTCTCCCCAGGGGCCCCAGGATCAAAAAGGACAGCGCTCTCTCTTCCCATGTGTCTTCCTGAGTGACTCAACCTGAGTCACACCTTACTGACATGGTCGAATCAAAGCCCCAATCTCAACAGGAAATTTAATCAAAGGCCCCTCAACTGAATCCAATATAATCAAGGTATCAGGTCCAGAAGAATAGTTTAAAAGCATAATCTTTCTCTTTTGGGGATTCACAAAAATAATCTCAAACTGCCAAGAGTAGACATTCAGAAGCCCTCAAAATAATGACAGTTGTGTTTTTCCCTTTCAAATATTTATACTTTATTTTCATCATCATAATTACTATAGATCTAGATCGCCACAAATGATGGTGAGTAACATAAGTGATAGTAAGCATTTTTTAACAAATCAATTTTATTGATACACAAACACAAATCCAAAGTATACAATCAATTGTATTTGATATAATCACAGTTATGCATTCATCACTTCAATCATTATTAGAGCTTTTTTATTATTTCAATAAACAAAAAAAGACAAACAAAAACCTCATAATCTCTCAATTCCTATGCTTCCCCTGCTATACATAGCTGCTATTCTATATCTGTCTCTCAGTTTATTTGCATTTATATTTTTTAAAAAGTCATATATGCAATATAACCCATATTCATATTTTACATGAGATTTCACTGTTTTATGTAGTCCATGGTACGTCTTTTAGCTTTCCTTCTCGTAATATACATGTCCTTAGACTTTCCCTTTCAACCACTGTCATACCCATACAATAGCTCTGCTAGTTATTAACACTATGATGTGCCTTTTCTGCATCAATCGAGAGGATCATGTGATTTTTCTTCTTCAATTTATTAATGTGGTTTATTACACTAATTGACTTTGTTGTGTTGAACAATCCTTGCACACCTGAGTTAAAACCCACTACTCGTGGTGTGTAATTCTTTTAATGTGCTTTTGGATTCTGTTTGCAAGTATTTTGTTGAGGATTTTGGCATCTATATTCATTAGAGATATTGGTCTGCAACTTTCTTTTTCATAGTATCTTTATTTGGTTTTGGTATTAAGGTAGTGTTGGCTTCATAGAATAAGTTTAGTAGTATTCTTCCCTGTTCAATTTTTTGGAAGAGCTCCAGTAAGATTGGTATTAGATCTTCTTTGATTAAGTGGTAGAATTCACCTGTGAAGCCGTCTGTTCCTGGGCTTTTCATCTTCAGGAGATTTTTGGCGACTGTTTCAATTTCTTCACTTGTGATTGCTTTGTTGAGGTATTCTATTTCTTCTAGGGTCAGTTTAGGTGGTTCATGTGATTCTAGATGTCTGTCCATCTCGTCTACGTTGTCTAGTTTTTTGGTGTACAGTTGTTCATAGTATCCTCTTATGATCTCTCTCATTTCTGCAGGATCACTGGTAATGTCCCCCCACCTCCTCATTTCTGACTTTATTTGCATCTTCTTTTTTTCTTTGTCAGCCTCGCTAAGGGTTTGTCGATTTTGTTCATCTTCTCAAAGAACCAACTTCTAGTTTTGTTGATTCTCTCTACTGTCTTTTTGTTCTTGACTTGATTTCATTTCTGCTCTGATCTTTACTGTTTCTTTCCTTCAGCTTGGTTTGGGATTAGTTTGCTGTTCTTTTTCTAGTTCCTCCAGGTGTGCAGTTGGATCTTCAATTTTAGCTCTTTCTTCTTTTTCAATGTAAGCATTGAGAACTAGAAATTTCCATCTAAGCACTGCCTTTGTGGTGTCCCATAGGTTTTGCTATGTTGTGTTTTCATTTTCATTCACCTCAAGGTATTTACTGAATTCTCTTGTAATTTCTTCTTTGACACACTGATTTATTTAAGAGTGTTGTTTAATCTCCGTATATTTATGAATTTTACTTTTTTCTGTCCATTATTGATTTCCAGCTTCATTCCATTATGATCAGATAAAGTGCTTTGCATAATTTCAGTCTTTTTAAATTTATTGAGACCTGTCTTGTGACCCAACATATGGTCTATCCTCGAGAGGGATCCATGAATGCTTGAAAAGAATGTATACCCTGCTTTTTTGGGTTGTAATGCCATATAAATGTCTCTTAGGTCTAGTTCATTTATCATATTATTCAAGCTCTCTGTTTCTTTATATATCCTCTATCCAGATGTTCTATCCGATACTGCAAGTGGTCTATTGAAGTTTCCAAGTATTATTGTAGAGACATCTATTTCTCCCTTCTGTTTTTCCAGTGTGCCTCATTTATCTTGGGGCACCCAGGTTAGCTGCATAAATATTTATTATAGTTATTTCTTCTTGGTGACTTGCCCGTTTTATTAATATATAACGACCTTTTCATCCCTTATAACAGCTTTACATTTAAAATCTATTTTGTCTGATATGGATATTGCTATTCTAGATCTTTCTGTTTAGTAAACTATTTGCATGGAATATTTTTTTCCAGCCTTTCGCTTTCAACTTGGTTGTGTCCAGACATTTGTGGGGAGTCTCTTTTAGACAGCACATAGATGGCTCATTTTTAAAATCCGTTCTATTGGTCTATGTTGATTGGGGAGTTCAAGCCATTAATATTCAATGTTATTACTGTAAAGGCATTACTTATTTTGTCCATTTTATCCTTTGACTTTCCGTTGCCATTTTACTATTGTCTATCTTTTTACAGTTTAATTTACCCTTCCTAATAGTCTTCATTTCTACACTCTTCTCCAAGACTCCTGCTCATGTTTTTTTCCTTTCAGGCTGCAGCACTTCCTTTAGTATCACTTGTAATTCTGGTCTTTTGGTAGCATACTCTCTCAATTTTTGTTTGTCTGTCATGACTTTAAACTCACCTTTTGAAGGACAGCCTTGCCAGATACAGAATTCTTGACTGTCAGTTTTTCTCTTTTACTACCTTAAATACATCATATCACTTTCTTCTTGCCTCCACCGTTTCTGATGAGAGGTTGGCATTTTAGGTTCCCTTGTATGTGATGCTTTGCTCTTTTCTTGCTGCTTTTTGAATCCTCTCTTTATCTCTGATATTTTTCATGTCTTAGTAGGTGTCTTAGAATAGGTCAGTTCAGATTTATTCTATTTGGGGTGTGTTGTCCTTCTTGGATATTGATATTTATGTCTTTCATAAGGGTTGGGATGTTTCTGGTCATTATTTCCTCAAATATTCTTTCTGCCCCTTTTTCCATTCTCTTCTCCTTCTGGGACATCAATAATGCGTATGTCTGTGCATTTCACATTGTCATTCAATTCCCTGAGACCCTGTTCCATTTTTTCCATTCTCTTCTCTTTCTTTTCTGGTTCAGATGTTCTGTCCTCAATACCACTAATTCTGTCTTCAAGCAATCCAAATCTGCTGTTATGGGCCTCTAACGTATTTTAATCTCATCCATTGTGTTTTTCCTTCCCATAAGCTCTGTTACTTTTATTTGTAGGCTTTCAAATTGTTCTTTATGCTCACCCAGTGTCTTAATATCCTTTCTCTCTTCAGTCACATTTTCCTCCAATTCTTTGAATTGATTTAGGATATTTGTGTGATTATCATTGATTAGTTTTCTTAAATCCTGTCTGATCAGGTTATTTGGTTTACTCCTTTGGCTGGGCCACCTCTTCTTGTTTCCTAGTATGGCTTGTAATTTCTTGCTGATGTATAGGCATCTGAATATGTTGGTCAATATACTGATGGCCAATTTTTCTCTCTTGCCTAGTGTTTTTCTTTTTTCATGGCTCTTCTTTGATTTTTGGTTTAACTTCTAAGTCTTTAAATTGTTTAAAATTGTTTTCCCGTGTTTCTGTTCTGGGCCAAGCTGAGATTCAAAATGGGCTTTGTTGGCCTAATTCATTGAAGAGAAACCACTCTCCGCCCTCTGATGCACCCTCCCTCTTTCTGGGGAGGGAGACATCTGTTCCCTTCTCAGTCGACTACAGTAGCCAGGAGTTTTATCCTGGCTTAACGTCTTGAGAGTGGGGGTGGCGCTCTTCCTGGCTGCCGCGGGGGGTAACTCATTTTTGTTGTTTTGGGTTCTTCATCTCTCCTTCCCTTGCCCTCCTGGGGAATGTACAGCACTGTCCTGGTCTGTTGATCCCCAAAGTAGGTCGACAGCTTTTGGCCCTTTCTCTGCTGTTTTTGAGAGAGAGTTGAGCCCTGCCTGCCTACTTTGATGCCATCTTCCTGGAACTGCCTTGATAGTAAGAATTTTACACTCAGACGTTTAAAAGATTCTTTTCCTTGTTTTGAAGAGAATGGTTCTGATGAAATGTCATTAAATGCAAAGCTTATTGTTAGTTTGTTGATAATTATCTTCTACCTTATATCAGGAGTAGGTTTTACCTATTCTTCTATGTTCACTGAAGAATAGTTTATAGTTAGAATGGTCATATGAGATCATTTGGCCCTTCTGTTTCTTTACCTCTTTACTTAAATAGAAATATGAGTCACCAAACAAAAACATAAAATGTTTTGGGCAAGGTGAAGTATAAAGAGAAACCTCCAAACAAAAATCCAAACGGTATTTGCTGAACTGCTATTATTTACATTGTCTTCTTTTTTTAATGCAGGATAATATGCTAATTCTTTTGCGGGACAACAAATAGCTTCCCACAGCAGCTGTACCATTTTACATTCCCATCACCAATGCAGGAGGCTTCCAGTTAATCAGCCTCTTCTCTGTAATGGATTAAATTATGTCACCCAAAAAGATATGTTGCAGTCCCACTCCTCAGTACCTCAGGATGGGATATTATTTGGCATTGGGGTCATAACAGATGGAGCTAGGCAAATTAAAATGAGGTCATATTGGAGTGTGTGGACTCTTAATCCAACATAACCATTCTTACATGAAGAGGAAATCTGGACACAGAGGGCCAGAGTAGAACCTCATGTGACAACTGAGGCAGAAAATGTCATGGATTTGTATTTACATTTTCTTTTAATCATGTAGTTTCCAAGATTGAATATTTAACAGCAACTAAAGAGCCAATGTAAACTCATTCACTCATTTAATACTTAGGTGTGTGACAATTACATAGAAATGAATTAATTATAAAATGACACAATTAGATTATTTACTTCATCTAAAACCACTTTAGGGACAAATATGAATAAGTAAAGTTGGTTTAATCATATTCTCCCTACGTATGCCCAAGTAATAAATTACTTTCAAACACTTTCAATAGTCCACGTTTCTTTCCCTGCGTTTTACCAACAGAACCAAACTACTAAATGCATTTTTCCATTAGTTTCTTAAAGAATGAGCTCATGGCACATAATGAAGAATTTAATAATTTTTTACTATGGTACAGTAAACTTCACGGTGTATAGAAGAATGACATGGAACATCCATGGAGTTCATATGTAATATTTGATCTCTTGGAGCCCCTGAAGAAAGGGGCATCTTCAGGCCAGCAGCCTACTTAAGTGTTAGAAGAAACTCAGACCTTCAAGAGATTCAGTTTTACTTTAACTTTCCAAAGTTTAAAAAAACCTAAACCCTTTGAAATTTTAACATCACTATTAAGAACGTTCAGAAACACCAATAATTAAAGGCAGAAAACAATATTGAGACTCGTTTACTAATGCACTTGGCAATCTTGCTTAGCTACAAATGACAATGATCTTTCTTTTTTTTTTTTTTGTTTTTTTTCCTCTGACAATGATCTTATACCACGTTAATCTGAATTAAATTCACTTAGTTCTTAAAACATTAATGCTAAAATGAAATTCGTATTATCAATTTAATATTATGTACTTAAGATTAAAAAACAAGCCTTTTGAAAGTGGTAAAGCATAACTATAATTTGAGAATATCTGTGAATGTTCAGAGAAGAGACTGAAGTTAAAGAGGAGCTACTGAAATCAGTCATTTAAGAAAAAATGTTTCATTTCTATATATGGTCAGTCACACTAAGAAACAGGTATTTGTTTCAGTCTTTAACCTGTTAAGAAATGTTAAAGAGAAAACCCTTAAGCTTATAACGGCTGTAAAGAAAAACAGCCTCTCTGAAAAGCTGTAAGGTATGGATGGAGCTGAAGACTGGCTAGCTTAGCTTCTACAGAATACTCTCTCCAAATTAAACAGTACAAGAAGTTTCCACATTTAAACACAGTACATTCTTGGAGATAACACTTTAAAATGACCTATTATAAGATGAAATCCTTTCTCTACATGTATTTTTTTTCCTGGATTTTTTTCCTTTGTATTAGCAGCAAATCCACTGAAGAAGCCCTTAAATCCAAGAAGATGGAAATACAAGTTCTTATTAGGCAATGATTAGCACATCAAACTACAGAGGTTCCCCACATCTTAACCATCAATTTTTGAATTTGCTTGATTAAAAATTCTTAGAGGGAGTGGCTGTGGCTCAAGCAGTTGAGTGTCCGCCTCCCACATGGGAAGTCCCAGATTCAGTTGGTGCCTCCTAAAGAAAACAAATAAACAACAAGCAGACAATGAGCAAAAACAATGAGCAGACAATGAGCAAAACAACGAGCAAACAGACGAGGGAGCCAACTAAGAGGGGCTCAGCAGCTGAGCACTGGCCTCCGGCATATAAGATCTTGGGTTCAATTCCCGGTCCTAGTACCTCAAAAAAAAAAAAAAAATTCTTAGAGACTGAACATAATTAATATGTTTGTACCTCGAATTCTGTTTTCCTGCTTCCTATAAGAAACAGAGTCATTATGATGAGAACTCTGATACTGAAATGGTGTCTCTGAACTACTTCTTGTTAAACACATCTGAGATTGAAGATACTTTACTATCTGTAGTGTTAGTTTCACATCCATTTCTGGAGGCAGTCTTATTCCAAGATGGAGGTAACGAAGAAGTCCTGGGCCAGGGATATGGGTGCTGCTTTCTTTCCTGTTCTGGGGCGAGGAACTGGGCTCCCAATTTTGCTCCCTGTCATCAAAACGCACCCTTCACTAACTAAATTTCCCAATTTTAGTACCCAGGTTCCCATATGTTGGCCTGTGCCTGAGACATTTTTTCTGATACTTTGGTAGTTCCCCTGAAACTGCAGTACATTCTTTCCTACCCACCCCAGTGCTTGTTGTTAAGTTGCTACTTGCCAGATTTTCTGGATGCTCTTTCTAAACCCTTCCTGCTATAGAGCTCTGCTGGTTATTAGCACATTTGACAACTGTCTACTGTGAGAACTTCCTAAAACCAACTAAGCTAATACTGACTGAAGTCCAGGCCTAACCTGTTAATAGAAACAAGAATGAATCTAATTTCAATCTCTGCTTTGGAAGAGCTCTGGTAACTATCATGGTTTCTGAGCTATGGTCAGCTCCAGTAATATTTTGACTCAACTTCAGTTTACTGCCTTAGCTTTGCACTTGCTCTTTAGGTGAACCTTAGAGCTTTCTGGCTACTGCCAGGAAGATGAATCCTTGTTCCATTATCAAGTGGTCTGCGTGATTCTTTTACTTGGGCACTCAGGAAGCCACCTGCCTGAAAACCACTGCTGCCATGCCCTCTCTACTATATAATATACCACCCCAAATCATCCCTAGTTTAATCACATCCCTTGTAATAACATATATTAGCCTAATGACAACACACCTTCCTTGAAAGCCAACACTCTACCTTGTATATATCCTAATTATTTCCTTGTATCCCTACTGTATCACTTGCATCCTCTCCCACTATTCACACAAGTTGTAATGATCTGTTTACGTATCTCTGTCTTCCACTAAATGATAAATTCCTTCAGAAGAGCAATAAATTCTTATTTTTATAGCCCTAGTAACTCAATTATGGAGGAAGAGAAGAAATTATGGTCAACAGCTAGCAGTCTGTCATACCAACTTTAGTTTGACAACACCAAGGACTCATGTAATATAAAGGACTAGCGGGAAAACACTAGAATTTTATATATATGTATATGTCGAAGGTTTATGAGATTTACTTCCAAAACAAACATCTGTAGGATTAAAAACCTCATCTGGGAAGTAACACTTCTAAATCACCTTTATCATTTTCTCAGGAAACACTAACCTGTTATTCACGTAGGTTGACAGTTCCACATATTTTGTACTTTGTAGATTTTATCTCTCTTTCCAAAGTCTTCGAAATAGCCATGCACCATTGGCTTGAAAGTTAATGTTGTTTGCACTTGCATTCTCCCTACCCTTGATTTTCCAAATTTGGCAAAATGCTTCTGCAACTCTAATTTCCACAAAACATTACAGTGAGATTAAGAAGATATTTCTAGGTCTGGTCCTTTGGTCTTGCATGTTGAAAGAGGCAAAGTATACTTAGATGCTTTCGGCTCTACCTCCAAGGCTCTACCCCCACACTATCTAGGAGGTTATCTGGTAATTACTGTACTATAGTTTCATTTACAAAAACTGAACGAACCACCTACAGGTATAATGATCACAGTCTTCACATTTCTGTTCTACAATTACAATACTAAGCTATGGCTAAACTAAATTTAATCAGGGATTGCTACATTCAAATTTTTCAAATATGCAAAAACTCAATTTAAAATCTAAGAAGTAACAGAAACAAGTAAAATATAATTTCAAATTTTTCAAATATGCAAAAACTCAATTTAAAATCTAAGAAGTAACAGAAACAAGTAAAATATAATTATTAATCTGAAAATTCATATATACTTAAGTTTAAATTCTAACAACTTAATTTCTTTCATAAGTCTAGTAAAATCCACTCTGAAAATATCAAACTTCAAAATGATAAAACTATAGCATGTGTGATTTTGAGAAATATTAACTATTATATGTAATAAAATTATAATTGCTTGGCTTCAGATGGGCATATTCTAACTAGATATGTTAACATTTTTATAGTACTATTTTTCACAGAATTGGAAAATAAAGACATCGTAAGTTTATGATAAGGTATCACTACAGTATTTTTTAGATGCAACATATTTTGTTGAGGAAATGGAATTTTTCACATCAAAAAGATCATGGAGGGAAGCAGATGTGACTCAACCAGTTGGGTGCCCACCTACCACATGGGGGGTTCTGGGTTTGGTTCCAGTGCCTCCTAAAAGAAGATGAGCAGACACCGCCCCCGCCACAGTGAGCTAGACGCTGCCCTCGCTGCAATGAGCAGATGCCACAAGCCAGCAGACACCACGGCCATGGGATGTGGATGTGGCTCAGGCCATTGGCACTCGCCTCCAATGTTGGAGGTCCAGGGTTCGGTTCCGGCACCTCCTGGAGAAGGCGAGCAAACAGTGAGCAGACCAGAAAACCATCTTGGGGAGGGGGAAAATAAATAAAGAAAAATAAAGTAAATTAATAAATCTTTTTTTTTTTATATTGTGCAGACCTGCTGTTCAAAACTTCTTGGAGCACAGACCTCAGAGTTGGCATTTGGATGACCTATTTGTAAGTGCAAGGCCACCTCGCAAAAAAGACAAAATCACAGAACTCTAGATCTAGAAAAGAATTTAAATTTGGCATTTCATTTTATTTCTTCTAGGAAATTATTTTATGGAAATTGCATGACATTCTGTCCATGTTTGCTAAAAATCTTTAGGGGACCTTCTTTCTAACTCTAAAATGCTATAATTCTATTTTATCTTCAGGTAACCTACATTCTTCCTCTTTAATCTGTTTTCCTGCTAATTGAGAATTGAGAATTTATGTGGAAATAAAAATTTTGAACACACCTGTGTTAAAATAACAATTTATTCAAAGAAAAAAGTAACTTTGTGGACATGTCATGTTGACATAGACATAAGATGAGAGGCTTAAGAAGTGGTAGAAATAATAAAAGGTGCATTTTTAATTACCTCTTCTTTCCAAATAAATAAAAAATACTGTCAATGCAATTATCTTCTCTGGAATTTCCAAACTCAGACCTCTGCAACTAGTCCTTAGATATTACTTCTTCAGATAGTGAAACTGGGGCCTTCAGGCAACAGAATACATCATTATCCTTCTTATGAATAACAGAAAGCAAAGGTTCACTGCCGAGGCAGGGGCTCAGGTTACTTCAGGTCAGCAGTTCGAAAACCTACTCTGGTAAAGTCTGGTTTTCCCAGGAAGGCAAGATTAAATGCTAGATAAAGCATTCACTGCTTGGCGAATAGAGCAACTGATGCCTACAAGCTTATGATAACCTAGAGAGGTGACATGTGTCAAATATATGAATTATCTGAACACTGTAGAAGGCATGTCCAGAGACAGGGACATGAGAAGGAAGAATGGAAGAAGGAAAAATAAAAACCATTTGTATAAATGAAAGTTATTTAGAGTACTCATCCCTAGTAGTTTCTTTAAAAAGCATCTGTTTTTCTACTAAATCAAGTCAATACTACATTCTAAAAATAGAGAATGACTGAAAAATATATTTGATTTCATGCAGGAAGTACAACATTTGGTACCAGGACCTACCTGATGCTGGCAACCGTACCCACATTTTAATAAAACATTAAAGGATGTCTTTTAAATTTACATTTTTAGTTTATATTTTCTGGGCTGGAACCTAATGGGATATGTATGATTCCATTCAGGTAGCTAAGAGATGTTCATGGAAGTATTATACTTGGCTTTCTTGAATGGCTTCAGGCTTATTTAAAGGCTTTCAGAAGATAAAAGAGGTAACACTGTCTTTGCTTGGTGGGTGGTCGAAAGGTTAAACATCAAATTCCCATTGTGGGAAAATCCCAAAGTACTCTAGGTTAAATGTTTTGATGCCTGGTAAAGGTGTCTATGTGGAAATACACAAAGATAAGCCAATAGTATTTTCCTGATTGAGATCAAATAGAGAAAAAAAAACTGCTAGATAAAGCTACTTATTTATGATTTTAAAGTTTCCACTCATATGTTATAGGGGGTTTATGGATTTAAAAAGTACTTTCACATATGTCATTTCATTATTTGAGAGGAAGATGACATGCGAAAGTGTTTCTCTCAGAAGCTGTTACAGTGCAGTGATTTAGATCGTAGATTGCATTTCTTCACCTAGGCAAGAACTCTGCTCCAGCTATCTCCCTTGCCCTGCCCACCTTACCAGTTCTTCCACTTCTATTACATATTTCTCTTCAGCCCCAACATATGCTACTTTCCCATCTTAGAAAGATCCCTGTGCTTCCCACTTTCTAGGTAGCTCTCCTCCCCACTCCCCACCAATTCTCTCCTTCCCTTTACAGCAAGGGGGGAAGATGCCCTCTACATTCCCTGACTCATTTCCCTTCAGTCTTTTGATCTTACTCCAGGCAGGCTCTCCCCTCTACTTGTCAAGGTCATCAATGATCTTGATGCTAAATCCAGAGGTCGGGTCTCATCTGCAGAATACCCCAGATCCAGTCCTGGGCCTTGTTTTTTAATCTACAATTACTTCCTCGATGATCTCATTCAGCATTCAGATACTATATATACTGAAAAGTCCAAAATTTATATCTTTACCCTTCACAATAATGATGTTTGCTTTGTACATTTCCGTATCCCCAATGCCTAGAAGAGTTCCTGGCTTACATTAGGCTTTCAAATATTTGAATAAAAGAGGAAGTGAATGTGGTTACTGCAATTTGTTAAATATGATTCCTTTAAAAATTAAAGCATAATTTAAAAACTCAACATCTAAGAGTGAAATCAACACTCTTGCTGATTTCAGAAAATATGCGATAAGGAAGGACAACAGTAAAATTTGTTCAGTGATTTGATTTTTGTGGGGAGAAGAGAAAATTTTCTGATACTGATTTATCCTCATTTCAGGCATATATGCCATTAAAAACTTGTTTAAATTTATTTGTAACACTTGAAGACTAGAAATAGGATTTATAGCTTTTAAACAACAAGAGGGGGCAGAAATAAGAAAACAGGACCAATCCAATTTAAGGCAATAACCTGAAAGAAAGAATATACACTAAAATAATGTAGCAAAAAGTAATGGAAACATGTCAGAAACCACAATGCATATGACTGGGTTATACTTCCCCATTAAAAGAGATTGACTCTTTTTTAAAAACTCATATAAATTTTCTTTACAAGAATAAACAACATTACCCAAAATGTCTGAAAATAAACAGATAGAATAAAGTGTCAAAAGCATTAGCTAGAACAAAGAAAAACTCATCAAGAAAATATTACACATAAAATACTTGAAAACTCTACAGTAGAAAACCTTTTAGAAATGCAGTAAGAATTTTGATCAATTCAGTATCATAGTTGAGACTATGATTGATTCAACAGATTTCTATTTGAAATGGACAGATCAAACAGAAAAAGAGGATCTGAGTAACATAACAAATATTATTTTTGTTCTTAATAAACAGAGAATATATAAATAAACTGTCTGTCCACTTACTAGTCTTCCCAAAACATCAATAAGTAAAAATGTGGAAATTATATAATATATTCCCTGCTTGCTTTTAAACAAATAATGTACCATTCCACAATTGGTTCTGTCTACGTATGTATTTAAGTCCCATAAAATAGAGGCTTTTTTGGCTTCTGCCTTTTGTAACCCATTCTTCTGTAACTTACTCTTCTCAGTCAACAAGATATCTTGTGAATTTTACTGTTCTCTCACCTCCAGAACTACCACATCCTTTTTAATAGCCACAGGGTATTCCATGGATGTGCCACAGTTTATTTAACCATTGTCCTGCTGATGGAAATTTTTATTGTTTCTATTTTTCACTACTAGAAACAGTGCTGCAATGAATATTCACGGATCTAAATTGATGCAAATGTTAAATTGCTGGGTCAGTAGCTATTAAATTTTAAAGAAACTGTCAAATTGTCCTTCAAAATGATTGTAGCAAGAAGTCCTGGGATTCCAATGTTCCCTCTTCACTTATTATTACTAAATTTAGTTGTTTTTTCCAAATGATTTATTTCCCTGATTACTCAGTGAGGTGGAGGATTTTTTGATTACAGTTTCTCTTCTAGGAATTGCTAGTCAATATCTTTTGTCTATTTTACTGTTCTTTAATTTATTAATTCATGGGATATATAAAAATAATAAATGCCACTTTATAGCTAGTAAATGTTTTCTCTCATTGTCTATCTTTTAAAAATACTTATAAACGTAAACACATGTATCATTTCCTTTTTAACACAAATGAGACTGTATTACATTTTCAAAAGCAAATGGGACATAGATTATCCGCCTAATTTCACAAAAGCGTTACCTTGGTCTGTAGAGGTCTTCAGCTGGTCTGGAACGAGAACTCAGGCTGTGACACACAAACCAGTGCTTTTCCACATCACACAACTTGGTATAGGGGAATAAAAAGCACAGTGGTTTTGCAATCTTTCAGGCCTGCGTTCAAATGCCAGCTTCACTTCCTAATTAGGTAACCTTGAGAAAACTACTTAACCTTTCTAAGTGACAGCATTTTCAACTGCAAATAGGCAAATACTAACCCTACAAACTGTAAAAACTGAATGAAAACTCAATGGTAACACTTGCTTTCTTTTAGCCAACAGAATCTGTTTATCAAGACCCCTCAATCTGTTAATTAAGAGTCTCCATAAATAGTCTTTGGCAGCTCAGTTTTACACCCACAGGCTGAAGTACGTCCATGGCAATAAGACCACTCTCTCTCCGGCATCTCCTTGTGGCTCCATCTGCTCCAGGCCTACTGTGTTTCTCCAGGCCTTCCTGGCTCAGTCCCACACTTCTAGATAATACAGTAGCTGGTGTTCTATTTATTTCTTGAACAGTGGCTGAGCCTTAATGACAAAACCTCTAGGTAGGCACTGAGCCAGTCTTGTAGACTTTCCTCTACAATGATTTCAAGATAGTTTTCCCATATTGTAACAGAAAGAAAGGAACACAACATACCATTAGTGGAATTTGGACTATTTTTCCATAAATGAATTACCTTGACCTTGCCCAACCATAGAGCAACTCATCGCTATTTTACTCTACTTCCTAACATAGACCTTTAAAAATGTTTCAGCAGTACATTCCCATTAAGTTGGCATTTCACTCTCTGGAAAAAAATTGAATATATGGAGATTTCACCATGTATCCTCTACTTTGGATATTCAGAAACAAGCAAACAAACAAAACATTGATTAAGATCGGTTCTAGCATCCTCGGCCCAGCTGTACCCCAGTGGGAAGGTTTCCTGTTTGCCAGTCCCAGCTCGTGGCTCCCTTCCCACCAGCCTTGCATGCCAGCTCCAGCCTGTGTTTCCCTGTCTGCCAGCTGTGGCCCAGCAACGATGACCAGCTATGGCTGCCACCACCTCTTTTGCAAGCTCTGAATCCCAATATGGGGAGGGGGTTCCCCCTCCAAGTTCATTCCTTCTTTGGGTACTTTCTCTTATCCTAGGATATTCTTTAGAGTTCTCTTCAATCCTTCTTAGTACTAATCACATATGAATGGTCAGTAATTCTTCTGACTGGCCACTGAGTGTCCCACGCTGCTGCTGCAGGAGCAGGAGGAGCAGAGGCGCCCCCGATCTAGGAGGAGAAACGTAGTCCAGAACTGCATGGACCCCAGAAAATTAGATTCTTAAAGCTAATCCATTCCTGTGGTGTAAACCTATGGTAAGTAGGACCTACTGACACAGTTATTTCAGTTAAGGCATGGCCCAGGGTGGGTCTTAATCCTCTTACTGCAGTCCTTTATAAACAGGATGAACACAGAAAAAGGCAGAGAAAGCCACAGGAACAAGATGCTGAAATAAACAGAACTTGGAAGAGAGAAAGCCACGGAAGCAATAAGCTTAAAGCAAGAAAACCTGGAAGAGAAAGGAGAGAGCAGCAGACACCACCACGTGTCTTACCATGTGTCAGAGGACTCAAGGATCGCCAGCACACAGTCTTTAGGAAGAAAGCCTTGCCTTGATGATGCCTTGATTTGCACATTTTCTCAGCCTCAAAACTGAGCTAATTATTAAACTAATAAGTTCCCATTGTTAAAAGCCAACCCATTGCATGATACCTGCTTTCAGCAGCCTAAAAAACCAAAACTAGTGTTGCTCTCCTGCAATGTCTTTGCAGCAGTCTCTACGGGAAAGGCAAAATGTCTGCAAGATCCAGCCCTGCTATCACAACCAGGGTACTGAGGGGCAGATTTGGAGCTGACAGGCAGCAACCGGACCACTGGCATAGCAGCTTTGCTGTTTTCAATACACAAAGTACCTATTTATCCACAAAATAAAAGTAACAACACATACCAAGACCGTTTTGTGTGCCTGGCCATTATACGCGCTCTTAATAATCCTACAGCATAGGTACTGTTACTGTACCTACTTTACAAATTAGGAAAAAGAGGCATGGAAGGTTAATTAATTTTAGCAAGGTTCTTTGGTGAAAGAGCGGAGATTCAAATCTAGATATCAACTCTGCAGGCCATATTCTTAACCATAATACTTTATTAATTCTTGTTTCTACTGAAAAGATAAAAAAAAAGTGAAGGGAAATGCTGTTAAAAGGCTATGCCCTCTTTTCATGGCTAAGAGATTTCAAAGTGAGTCAGGAGGTCATTCCAGAGGTTACGCTTATGCACGTCTCAGGAGGATCTCATTGACTGCCACAGTAAACAGTGTCTCAAACAGCAGGGCTCCTGAGGGCTCTAGAGACATCCAGGCACTATAGGCAGGGCAAACAATCTGAGGAATTTGGCACCCTGTCAGTCGGCCTTACTTTGGAATTTATGTTCCTCAATGTATCAGAGTTAGACTCATTTATAATTTCCCTACACATGGCTCTTCTGCTCCTTTTATTTAAACCTATAATTAACACTATACTCATTAAATATATGTCCCAGAGGCCTAAATTTTTGGTCTGTTCATGTGCCAGTTGAGCCCTGACTCTCAGCTGAGTTGCAACACCTATTCTCCAGTTCTTCAGGCTTGCCCAGGACAACTAACAAAAGGGTGATGATGGACAAGGTCCATCCCAAAAAACAAAGAGTTATCTACAACTGTAAGTAAGACAGTTCCATCCGTCTTCCCCATGGAATCTAAGCCCTCTCTTAATCAAAAACAGAGTGGGCATCACTATCCCAAAATCCTCAAGACTGAGGAATGAACAAATATAAGGGGGGAATGCAACTATGGACTAAAGTAGACTTATTATTATTCTAGCGATGGAAGAACTTGTAACACTGATATAGGGGCAGTGGTCACCAGAGGTTATGAGGGGAGGGAGAGGGAAGAATAGGTATAACATGGGGCATTTTTGGGACATTGGAATTGCTCTGAATGACACTGCAATGATGGATACAGGCCATTATACATTTTGTAAAAACCTGTAAAAATGTGTGGTACAAAGTGTAAACCATAATGTAAATATTGACCCTGGTTAGTAGTAATGCTTCAATATGTGTTTATCAACCATGACAAATGTGCCGCACTAATGAAACATGGTAGAGCTACTACATTAATAAAGTGTGGGAGGGGTGGGAGTGGGGTATATGGGAATCCCCCTATATTTTCAATCTATCAGTTATGTAATATAAGGCTTCTTTAAAAATAAAATAAAAATTTTAAAAAAGGCTATGCTCTTCAAAAGCATATGTATTGGGAGCAGATGTAGCAAGTGGTTGAGTGCCTGCCTCCCATGTACAAGGTCCTGGGTTTGATCCCCAGTACCTCCTAAAAACAAAACAAAAAACAAAAGCATATAGTAATTTTTTAACTCTTAAAAAGGCTACCAAAAAAAAGTAAAAATGTTAACAGCTAATAGTTCTGGGTGGTGGAATAGAAAATGTTCTGTATCTTTTAAATTTGGCAAATATAAGTTATAAAAGAGAACACATGAAAAGGAGTAAAAATTAAAAGGTAGAAAATTTTAAAGTATGTTCAATTTTTCATCTGTAGAAATTATTATTGAAAAGGAATGAACAAGTTTAAAAACTCATGTAATATTTCTCAGTTCTGGCATTTTATTCTCATCATGTCGGTATTTTATTCTCTGCAGGAACTTAGAGGTCTCTTGAATTTAACAGGAATGAAAGCTGAAAAGCACTACCTGGGACAAAATTTATAAAACTAGTGTTTTAATTTTTAAGTTCGGCTTAATAATTAAGTTTGGAATGGATTAAGGGATGGAAATAAGATTAAATCAATTACTAGTAATAACCAAATAAAATATGAGAAACACTAAAGGGATTTTTTTTTTTTAAGATTTATTTTTATTTTATTACAAATCTTCCCTTCCCCCCGCTGCAGCGACACGCTGAGAGTGGACACTGCGCAGGCGCGGCTTTCCCCGCTTGTGGGCAGTCTCTGCATCTGTTCATGGCCGGCTTTCAGTTCGCGGGTGGCTGGCTGCGCTCCATCCCCGGGCGACCTGCCCTGCCCGTGGCGGCTCTTGCCCTGTCCGTGGCAGCTTTTTGCCCTGCCCACGGCGGCTCCGGCCCGCCCATGGCGGCTTGCCATTCTCAAGGCGGTCTGCCCGCTAGGAGAGGTCCCCGGGCATCGAACCCAGGGCCTCCCATGTGGTATGCCGGCGCCCTATCCACTGGGCTATCGAGCTGGCCCCCTAAAGGGATTTTTAAATTAAAAAACTGTTTGGCTGAAAGGGACCTTATGGATTCAATTCCAACCATCCCTCCGATGACATTTCATAAATGAAGAAACGAAGTCCTTGAGAAGTGAAATGACTTAGCCATCATCACAAAAGATAAACAGTGGCAGAGCACTGAGTCAGAACCTCTTTACACCCTATCTCATTGGGAAATAAACATTTTTAAAAGCATAACTGATATGTAGTCTCTAACTTAGCTCTCAAGGTTTTATAATTGGCAAGTATTATTTGGAGATTCAGCTCCAATATCATCTAAGAGAAAGTTTGAAATATTCCCTTATAGAAAACTGCTTATGAATGAAAAGAAAAAAGATGATGTCCAAGGAAACAGAATAAGTTACTCTGTATCTCCAAATACACTACTGTAAAATGTTTGTTTGCATGGGACTATGGTAGGCTCATAAATTTCCAGCAGATCACAGAGTATGCACCTGGAAGATGGCTCTAAACCAGGCTGAAAGAAGTGGTGGTAGTAGAAGACCGAGGCCAGTCTTCTCTGAAAGGAGAAGTTCTTCAGACTTGCCCAGATTCTCCTTCAAGTTTCATCAAGGGAGTCAGATTTATTTTTTGTAGACTGAAACTGTTGAGGACCATCCAAAGACAATTATATGTATAATGTTACGTGTGATAAACATACTTTTGCTGATGAAAATCCTTATTTAAACTTGGAGATAATCTGGATTTATAATGAGAATTAAAGTTAAGGACACAAAGTTTGAAGTACTTGGTGGAAGAGATACTATACAAATTATACTAATGAATTAATAAAACAGCAGTTATTGAGAACGTATGTGCAAGGTGCTAAGGGAAATACAAATATGTCAGACTTGATCTAGTGGGGAAACAGAGTAGAAAGTTGTCTCATAAGAGAAGCACTAACATAGTAATATGACAATTAGAAATGCAGTGATATGGAATTTAGAAGAAAATTTATTTTAAATATGTTTAAAATGGAGGGAGCCGGCTGTAGCCCAGTGGATAGGGTGCTGGTTCACCACATGGGAGGCCCCGGGTTCAGTTCCCGGGGGCCTCTCCAAGCGGGCAGACTGCCTTGAGAGGGCAAAAAGCCGCCGTGGGCAGGGCAAAGCCGCCACGGGCAGGGCAAAGCCACCACGGGCAGGGCAAGTCGCCCGCAAACAGAGGAGAGCCACCCGCGAACAGAGCAGAGCCATCCACGAGTGGGGCAAGCCACCTGCGCAGTGAGCTGACTCGGCGTGTCACTGCAACGGGGGGAGACAAAGCAGACACAGAAGAACGCAAAAATGAACACAGCAAGAACAAGCAGAAAAGGGGGGATATGTAACAAAAAAACAAAAACAAAAACAAATTTAAAAAGAAAAAAGATTTAAATAAATAAATAAATAAATAAAATGGAATAATTGTCCAGGCTTATGACTCAAACTCTGTGGCTTTTGTTTAAATCAGGGTTCTCCAGGAACTGACAGATTACTATACAGAGAGAGACTTTTTATAGGAAGTTGCTCATGGGACTGTGGGGACTCTTCAGTCCAAATTCCATAGGGCAGTCTTCAAACTGGAAAGTCTGACAAAAGTGGAGCTGAGTTCTTCAGGGGACGCTAGCTGGCTGAAGTAGAGGCAAAAATTCTTCTTTCTGATGTCTGAAATTCTCAGCTCTAGATTTTAAGACCTCCAACTGATTGGATGAGGAGACTCCCTACATTGCTGACAGCAATCTCCTTTTGATTGCAGATGCAATCAGCCATAGATGCAATCAACTGATTAGAAATGCAATCCAATCTTCAAAATACCCTCACAGCAGCAACCTGACCAGTGCTTGCTTGACCAAACAACTGGACACCATAACATGGCCAAGTTGATACATGAAATTAACTATCACAGCCTTGGATGGGTATTATCTTCTACCCTCAGAGTTATTCCAACAAGGGAA
>PVKH010003181.1:0-25438 GCA_004027955.1 Chaetophractus vellerosus | reverse complement strand
GGTTTCCATTTTGGATCATATACTGTTATAAGAGCTGATAAAAATTTATTGTGGCCTTTATCCATCTTTACAAGATCATGCAGAATACTTTCATCTCCCCCAAATTGCCCCCTGTTCCATCTATTTTATTCCTCCCTACCCCTCTCCTTCAGGCCCATGGCGACTACCAGGCTTCACTCCTTGAAGGACAAGTTTCATAGTTACTTGTATCTTCACTGAGGGCTTGACACACTGGTCTGCCCTCCCCTATTAGGCACTGGCGATGCTCTCAAGTGAATTCTGTCTCTCTATTTGAGAACATACTGGGACTCCCTAGGATGGGAGTCTAACACCTTCCTGCTCATTATGTGGGTCTCTACCCACTGATGCAACGCACTGTGCCAAAATGATCACTCACATGCTCCCTAGAAGCTTGCCCCAGGTGCACCCTGACCTGAATGCCCTCCATCCAACACCCTAAACTAGTAACCCTTCCTTGTCATATTGCCAAATGTGCATTCCTAACATTGTAGTTTCAACCATGTACCTGCCAATCCCCAGTGTTCACCTGCTCCCTCCCCCAACCCTCCAGTTCCATGGACCATCCAACCCACCCTCTTCACCTTTCCCACCCTCCCCACCCTGACTCCTGTCAAACCTGTACCACTCAACCCAATATTATCATACCCCTGTGATGTCCCTTCCCTGCACAACTACACGCTTACACCTTGTCACAGATTTTGCCTGTATGGGTGTTGTCTTACAACCTTCTTCTATTTCCTGTAAACCTGTCTTCCAGACTCACTGTATCTCATTGTAGTTTTCATTTGCATTTCCCTATTAACTAGTGATGTTCAGCATCTTTTCATGTGCTTTTTAGCCATATGTGTTTATTCTTTGGAGAAGTTTCTATTCAAATCATTTGCCCATTTTTTAAATGGGTTGTTTTTCCTTTTATTTTCGAGGATTTCTTTAATATGATAGATAATAGACTCCTATCAGATATATGGTTACCAAATATTTTCTCCCATTTGGTAGGCTGCCTTTTTCCTTTCTTGACAAACTCTTTGAGGTTCAAAAGTTTTTAATTTTGAGGAGGTCCCGTTTGTCTGTTTTTACTTTCACTGCTCGTGCTTTGGATATGAAGTTCCTGAAATCATTTCCTATTACAAGGTCCTGTAGATGTTTCCCTATGTTATCTTCCAAGGTCTTTATGGTCTTGGCTCTTATATTTAGATCTGATCCATTTTGAGTTAATTTTTATATAAGATGTGTGATGGTGTTCCTCTGTCATTCTTTTGGATATGGCTATCCGGTTCTCCAAGCACCATTTGTTGAAGAGGCCATTCTCTCCCAGTTGTGTGGGCTTGGTGGCAGGGTATAAGTGCTACTTCCAGCCGTAGGTGGGAGAAACTCAAGATTTTTCATCAGCCTCCTTTTGTTTCTAGCACCCTCCTAGATGACCCAGAGCACCTCCCCTCCCCACCCCCCGCTTTATATATCTAGAGGTGCTGGTAGGGAGGAAGAAGTCTGTTCTCCTCTTAGTCAGATATTATTTGCCAGGAGCTTTAGCCTTGCCTGATATCTCAGGAATGGGGGAGGGGAGCCCTTCCTGGTGGCCAGGAAGATCAGTAACTCACAGTTGTTTTGGCTTCCTCCTCTCTGTCCCCATCTCTTCTGTTAGTTGTGATTCCCACAGTTCCCCCCATCGTTTCCTTCTAAGGCCTCTTTGGAAGTACAATATTTTTACCAACAATCCCTTCAAAGTATTCTAGGCTTTTTCTGTTGAGCATGTCACAGTTCTTCCAGTCACTACCCATGACCCAATTCCAAAGCCATTTCCACATTTTGGTATTTGCAATAGCTGTAAATAGCACTTTACTTCTGGTACCAAAATCTGTTTAAGTTTCCTTGGCTGCTCAAGCAAATACCATGCAATTGACAGTGTAAACACTGGTAATTTATTAGCTCATGGTTTCCAGTCTGGGAAAAAAGTTCAAATCAAGGCATCAGCAAGGTGATACCTTCTTTCTGAAGACTAGCTTTCCAGGGCTGCCTGCTGGTGATCCTTGGTCATGGGTTTTTTTCTCATGGCAGTGTCTATGGTGGCCTTTTCTGGCTTCTCCCTTCTCTTTCAGGTTCTGTTGACTTTGAGCATCTTGTTTTATGTGGCTTTCTTTCCTTCTGAATTTCATTTTGCTTATAAAGGACTCCAGTAATAGGATTAAGACCCATCCTGGGCCACACCTTAACAGAAGTAACCTCTTCAAATGATCCTACCTACAATGGGTTCACACCTGTAGGAATGGATTAAGGTTAAGGACATGTTTTTCTGGGGTACATATACCTCCAAACTGCTAGAACGGTTAACATCATTCTTCTGTATAGTTAGTCCTCAGATGTTGTATTCCTTAAAATAGAATTTCTGGCAGTTAATGAGGCACCATTTTTATTTAGTCATATTGCTGTGGGTCAGAATGCTGGGCAGCTAGAGCCATGAGGTTGAGCTTTTCAAAGACTTCAGGAATTGGAATATGCCTAGGGTCTGTCTTAAGAGAAGGGGGTAGTGCCTTTGAGGTTGAGCTGGCTTTTGAATGTATTCAGTTTCACACCATCAGTATAGACTGTAGAAAATGCTTAAAAATTATTATTTTTCACTGGTATTCATTTTAACTTTTTGAAATGATTAAATGTTAAAGAAACATAGAAACCAATTCATTTTATCAAAGCACCCCCACAACCCACTCAGCTGTATTTCCTTATTTATGTTGGCAAAAACTAATTTTCAGTTCAGATAATTACAAAGTTTCTGAGGGCTTTTCATCAATTTTTTAAAAGTTTTATGATTTAAAGGATTTTTCAGAGAAATGATTGCTTTTGAGAGGCTACTGTGAAAATAGACCTGGAAGTATTTTCCTACATTTCTCCATGTAACTTATTTTTGTTCTTTGTTTCTTGAAATGAGATTTATATGAAATGATGCTTTTTTTGTTGTTGTTACATACCCCCCCCCCTTCTGCTTGTTCTTGCTGTGCTCATTTTTGTGTTCTTCTGTGTCTGCTTTTGTCTCCCCCCGTTGCGGTGACGTGCCGAGTCAGCTCACCGCGCAGGCGGCCTGCCCTGCTCATGGGCGGCTCTGCTCTGCTCGTCGACAGCTCTGCCCTGCCCGTGGCGGCTTTTTGCCCTGCCCACAGCGGCTTGCTCTTCTCAAGGCGGTCTGCCCGCTTGGAGAGGCCCCGGGAACTGAACCAGCTCCCTATCCACTGGGCTACAGCCGGTCCCTGAAATGATGCTTTTACTGACAGTGTGTCTTACTAAACCATTTCTAAATATATTTGTTCTGCTATTACATTTCAGGAAATTATTTTTCTTCTTAAGCAGGGATCTTAGGAAGAATATCTTTCTAAATTTTAATTTGCATAGAGAAAATGGAATGCTTGCATGGAGAATTTCTATGATTAGAAAATAAAGTCAAAACATAAGAGCATGAATAATCTGACATTTTCTATACTAAATTAATATGTTCAATTATTGTTATTTGGATTTACAAAGAAAGAAATGTTTTTCCAGCTTGAAAACAATGCTAATAGGTGTCTACAATGATATCTTAAACATGTTCATAACTTGCTGTATATTGATCTGCTTTTTTTAAGGAAAATATTTTGGTTCCATTAGGACTAGCAGAGAAATGTTGGTGGTTTTTCACTTTATAATATTGTTTCTCTAGCTATTAGAATGTACAATGGAAACTATATGTATTTTAACTCCGTGTGCTCTGCAGATCTGTAAGTGTGGCTCTTGGAAATTGTCACAGATTAGATTCCATGGGAAGTAGTCCCAGAGATAGAATTTAGTGTCAGGCTATTTGTTGAGAGCACTCGGGATCACTACGTGTTGAAGGGAAATGACGGAAGTAGGATTAGGCATAGGGAGAAGTTGAGTTGTGAAGTAGGTCCAATGACATTCTTGACCAACACCACTGTGAACTCAGGAGCCAGAATGTCCCTTTGTAGCCTGAGTTGGACTGGAAGTGCCAGGTATGGACCTGTCATAAGATGTGTGGTGCTACTCGGAAGGGGATATGATCTTGGATGATGTTTCTCTTTGCAGTGAGTCCTTCATAAGGGGGATTTAGTATAAAACATCACAGTGTTCTCCATAGGAATATTAGATGGAATCTAGTATAGTTTCTTTGCTCATTTTCCTTCCTAGTTTCCTTTGTGCCTCTGGAATAAGTTATATCACATTTCTTCCTCCTTTTTTGGGCTTGATTTAACTGTTTTGAAGAGTTACTGAAAGCCTCTAAAAAGATATTCTTTAGAAAATACCTTCAGATAATTGTGAATAATATTATGATTAAGAAGAAAAATTTTTTTCTTTTACATTTTCATACATATGACTTTCTGCCTGGTTGACTTGAGGCATTTAATCTTCCTGGGGTGGAGTAGAGATGGAATATATGTATTAAGAGATGTCTACAGTATTCCAGGCATTGTTATAGACTCAGGGAAAAATAGAATTTTTGCAGCATGAAAATGTGTTTGACAAGCAGGCATTGCCAGAGGGAACATTACTGTAATCCTATGGTCTATCAAGAACCAAGCCTAAATTACTGAAATTATAGGATTTTTTCTTAAGTGTGAAAATGCCATAGTATAGTGAAGTTTTTTAGACTGTTTTTTTTTTTCATTTGAGTAATCGCTTTATACATTCTTAACTTTACATCTAAACTTTTTAAAATTATAAATTTAATAATTGGTCAAGATATAATTTTGGTGTTTGATATTGACATTTAAAAATAACATGCTTATATCACTCAAGATCTTTTAAATGGATCTAAATACCTTTGCAAGTTGATACTTCCTAACATCCTTTAAGAAAATGGTTAGGCGCAAGATGCCAGTGGTAGTCACAAATTGAAGCACTCGTTTCTGTATTCCAGACTTGTGGTTTCTTTCAGAAATTGATCGTGTTGTCTTGTGGTAATGGAGAACACATTGCATGGGCTTCTGTCACTGCCTGTGGCTAGCGAATTGACTATGTTGAACCTTTGCCTCTTGGAGCTATTTGTAGTGCCTCCCTGCTGTTAAAATTTTTTTGGGTTATAACGTTTTTGTAACAGTCTGATCAGCCAACCCTGACCACACCATTGTGGCACTTGAAACTAATCTGTGTTGTTTAGTCAACTTGTTAGACTATTCTCATCTTGACAGTGGTGTGCCTTTAATCCCAAAAGTCATTCAACAGTTTGCTGATAGTCAAGGTATTCAATGGACCTTCCTATGTATATCCCACCATTTTGAGGAAGGATCTCCTCAAAAGTCAGTCAGAAAGATTTCTAACCCTCTCTTACCTCTTTCTGCTCCACGTACCTTCGTAAGGCAGGTTGGTCACTGAAAGTGGCTGTCCTCAGGATAGGATTATCTCCTCTTGGCTGATTGCTGGATAATGATCAGGATGAAAGGGGAGGCTGTTACTTAGAGGTATTTTAAAAATTCCTGAACATGATTGTGTTTTCACGCTAAAGGCAAGGTTGTTGTACCCTCAAGGTGGCAGCCTACCTAAAAGGGAGCTTAGGGGATTTAAACTTAAATCTGGGGGGCCGGCTCGATAGTCCAGTGGATAGGGCGCCGGCATACCACATGGGAGGCTCTGGGTTCGATTCCCGGGGACCTCTCCTAGCGGGCAGACTGCCTTGAGAATGGCAAGCCGCCATGGGCGGGCCGGAGCCGCCGTGGGCAGGGCAAGAAGCTGCCACGGACAGGGCAAGAGCCGCCACGGGCAGGGCAGGTTGCCCGCGGATGGAGTGCAGCCAGCCACCCGCGAACTGAAGCAAGTGCCGGCCGTGAACGGACGCAGAGACCGCCCACAAGCGGGGAAAGCCGCGCCTGCGCAGTGACCACTCGGCACGTCGCCGCAGCGGGGGGAAGGGGAGATAGGTAATAAAATAAATAAATCTTAAAAAAAAAAAAACAAACAAAAAAAAACAAAACAAAAAACTTAAATCTGATTCAGTCACCTGAATTCTTTTATTGAACTGGCAGGGCCCTACATTACAAGGATAATTTACCATTTCGTGAATATACTGAATGCCATGTCCCCCTAGAGTGGCCCCGATGGGCCAAAGTGGGGACATAATGGTTCTTTGTAACTTATCTTTAAAAAAAAAAAAGAAGCCCATGTTTTTCTTATACTTGACCCTTCCAGATGAAAGGTCTAGATCTGAGGAGGAGATGGTTAGATAAAAGGTGAATTTTATAGTTACTGGAACAGGACACACCAATTTGTTGCCTTGGGAGAGTTGGAACAACCCTGGTGCCTAGGGAGGGAACACCTTAGATCTGGGGAAATATGGGTTAGGGAGGGAATCAGTGATTTTTGTCTTTTAGAACTGTCCTTGAAGCCTTCCTCATGAAGGAACACTCCCTGGTGCAGCTCATCCAAACTGTTACAAGTGTCTTAATTTAACTGACTGCTAGGTCTGCTATCCCTGCCAGATGGCCATGACTTAATTGTCCTTCCCCTCAAACGTACTAAGAAGTCTGTTGGAAACAGCAGGGGATGGCCCCAACTCTTGCACCTGCCACGCAAAACACCTGTCAGCACCTCTAAATGTCTTCTGCACCCATTTCCATAGCTGTTGCTCAGTCTTTCCAATTTCATGGAGTGGATGAATGCCACTTGGTTGATATGTGAACAAACAGGACAGGTTGTACTGATTGTTTTCAGACAGTCCCTCCAAAAAGGAGTAGACTCAGTCATTCAAACTGTACTGGGAACTCTAAGGCATACCATATTTTTGGAAAGCAGCATTTGAGGCACTGTTAACCTGTGCCCCTGACTAAGATCTCACTTGCAGAGCTTCAGCAATTGTAAACAACACTTTATTTCCAGGGCTAACTTATGCTCTCCTGGCACTGTACTTCCTTTATGGAAATTAGGCATTAACTTGCCTCATTCCTGAAAATATGGTAACTTGCAAAAATACAGTAGTTGTAAGAGATCTTCAGATATTTAAGGAAATAGTACCACGTTGTTCTCAAATGACCACAGAGATCTCTCCAAAAGGTGGCTACCCTTGATTACTTGGGGGAACTTCCTGGAGGGATCACTGGTTCATTATTTATGTTCACTCTGCAGACAGTAACCCTAGAATTGAGTGATCCAATTAGAATAGGTGTCATGAAATCAGTCCTGACTTTAGCTGAAGGGATCAGTGATACCATGACATCTCTGGAAGGTATTTAGGTCAGTGTCAAGTCACTGGTCAACTGGCCAGAGTTGTTAAGAATAATAGAATTGCCTTAGACTTCCTCTTTGTGGGCCAAGGCGGATTCTGTGTTAGTGCTAATAGATCCTGCTATACCTAGATTAATGCTTCAGGCTAAGGGGAAAGGTCAGTACAGAAATTTAAGGAGAAAGTAGCTTGAGTTTTTGAGGGAGACCCTGCTGGTTTCTGGGACTTGTTCAGCTGGTTGGATCCAGAATGCAGGTCAATACTGCAGATTGACCTTATCTTGCTGCTTGGATTCTTGTTACAGTAGCTTTAATTAATGATGCATAAGGCAAATTGAATGGATTTAGTCGGTCAGATTGATCAGTGTGGTTGACCGAGTGGCATGCTCATGGGAAAATCATCAGAAGCTCAAGACAGTGTAGAAACAAGGGGTAGATATTATTGGGAGGTGATTTTTCCACAGGCCTCCCTACATGTCTTGCAAGCAGAAGAACTGATTGCCTTTGTTCTGTATTATCCTTTCAAGGGTAGGCTCACTGCCTGTTTTTGTAAGTTAAGTTTTATTGTTTAACATAGTCACACCTGTTTGTATTTGTATTGTCTGTGCTTTCACACTACAATGGCAGCATGTGGCAGTCTAGTAGGTGTAACAGCATTGGATAGTTGCAGCGGAGGCCATATTGCCAGCAAAGCCAAAAAAAGTTATCATCTGTCCTTTTAAGAAAAAGTTTGCAGAGTCCTGGTCTAATACTCGAGTCCTTTGAATATACTTTCAAAAGTGTGTCAAGATGTAGAGAGATGTTCACTTCATGGTTGTTGATAATAGTGAAAAACAACAAACAAAAAATCTGAAAACAATCTTAGGACATGTTTTAAGAAGGTCTAGATTTTTTTTTACTAAATATTGACTTGTTCTACGGGTTTTCACAAGTAATCCCTTCAACCTAACTTCTCCAAGTCATTCTGAGACCTTGCTTTACAGAATTGGACACAATTTTCTTCTTCACCCAGTTTTAGCAGAAAAGAAGAAGGGGTTGTCAGATAATACAATCTTGGAAAGAAGACAAGGGACATAAGATTAATTTGGTAAGCCTCCGGAAATTGCAAGCACTAAGGAGTGTAAGAATCACCTAGTCAGAGGGTTGGGGTAAAGCCAGTCAAAAAGTAGCAATAATGAAAAACAAGAACGAAACCAACAAACAAAAAGAGAGAGAAATATTAACAACAAAAGAATTACTTTTGATAATGTGATGAGCCCGGTTATCTACTGGTTCTTTTACGCATAAGGCAGAGCCTTTGATTATGTTAGGATAGTCATCATAAATGGGGTAGGAGGCCTGGGTTGACCGTGGTTTAGAGAAGAATTAAAATTTTCATGGGTCTTTTGTGTGGAAGTCAAGATTTACTTTTGATGGGTCTTTGGTAAAAAAAAGTCAAGACCAAACAAACTGTTGTAGAGACTGATTACCTGGTAAGAAAGGAAGAGTTAAACATAAAGTTCTAACATTGTGGTAGCACGGGTTGGCCATAATGCAACTTTTTAGCTGGCAATATTAAATGTTAAAAATGTTTTATAAGTAGTTTGCTCATTTTCTACAAAGTTGTGGTATTTTGCTCACTACCTTTTAGAGTACATGTAGTGACCATGTGTTTTGAACAAAAAAATGTTTACTTGATTAGACAAAGGAGTGTTTAAAAATTCTCAGTCTTACAAATTTATAAAAACACAAGCATGTTTAGTTGTACATTTGACACCTTTATGGAAAAAAACAAGGTAAATGTGAGATAGGGATTGTCCAAGAAAATCTAGTTCTTGTGTTACTTATTTATTTGGCACAGTGTTAACAGACTGTGGTCATGAGATGAGTGGTAAACCTACCCATAATTAGGGCAGGAACACAGGGAAAGGCCTGAACTCATTATTATAATCCGTGGGTTTATGTTTCTCACAGTGTGAAGCTGGAGAAGTAATATCCTGTGGAAAAGTTTAAGACATATAGGAAGGAATTTTTAAAAAATATTGATGTGGAGACCTATTATTATTTACATGTCTAATTTCCATAGATTATATTTTACCTAAAACATTAAATTTCCAAATCTTTGAGCAACCTAAAGTAGACAACTAATATAGAGAATAATTATGTCCTATTCAAAGCTAATATATCCAGCTCTGTGATCACATGGGAAATGTGTTCAACTAAATAAATACATTGTTTAAGTGGTTTATTTTTTTTTATATGGGCAGTTAGACAAGTGTGTTATTTCAGGTGGCAGATGTGGAAGAATTTTGGTATTATCTGTGGGTGGAACAATGCTAATCTTTCTTCTAGGTTAGTTGGGAAGGCTTCATGGAAGAGGATGAGTAAGTGTAGATAAGAGGCTGAGGGTGGTATGTTTCTCTCTGTGAAGAGCTTCTAATTCAAGAGGATTTTGAAATCAAGGTTAACAAGTTTTAATTTTTTATTGCATGAGGTGGATGTGAGGGGTAAAACATAGCACCTTGTATTTTTTTAAAAAAACTTGGTATATGTTGTATTAATTTAATATTTACTTTGCTCACCATGTAGTCTCTGTTCAATTAGATTAAGGGTATCTTGAGGGTGGGAGTGATCTTTTCTGCCCCTTTGGTGCCTCACATTGAACATTAAAGGGTCATGCTAACAAAAATCTCAGTTTAGTGAGCAGATGTAGTTCAAGTGCTTGAGCACCTGCTTCCCATGTACAAGGTCCTGGGTTCGATCTCCAGTACCTCCTAAAACCAAAACAAAATACCAACTTGGAGAAGCCAGTGTAGCTCAGTGATTGAGTGCTGGCTTCCCACATAAGAGGTCCTGGGTTTCACCCCCGGCTCTGGGACCTCAAAACAAACAAACAAACAAACAAACAAAAAAGTCTTTAAAAAAAAACCCCTCAGTTTAATAAAGAAAGAAAGAATATGCAAGGTTTCAACACACAGAAGGTTTGAGCATTTCATTAACCATTGGGCAGAATATGAGTAAAAAAAGGGGGGGGGGCGGGGGACAAGAACAAGGGGCAGAACCTCTTTAGTATTTCTAGTTTTGAAGGTTAAGCTGAGGTTAGAGTGTCATCCTGAAACTGGAAGACTATGGGTAAGCTTCTGAGCTATAGCAGGTTAGACTAGTGGTGGAAGAGAAAAACACTGGCATCAGATATACGTAGGATTCATGCCAACCATGAGGAAACAGATGGAGAATGCAGTTCAGACTGAGAACCTGGACTCAGAATCTGTAATAGAAGACAGGTTCATATAGGATAGTTACCAGGGGAAAAGTCTTGTTCTTTGCACCGAAGTGGCTTCTTTAGTCTTCATATGACTTTATTGCAGTGAATGAAACTTAACCGATATGAACACTTTCCTCTATTCTAAGTGAAGTAGAGTCCGGGAACATTCAGCTGGAGCCCTGGGTGCTGTGGGAACCTCCAGGGTCTGTGTTATTTTTACAGTTCAAAATGAGTGAAAGTGGAAAACTGATCAGAAATATCTGTTAAATTAGCCGAGTTGCTTCCTTTATTCCTTTGCTTATGTCTCTACTTTCTTTTCTGATTCCTTCCTTCCTTCTTTCCACCTGTCCGTCCTTTATTTACAGTATACCAGGCACTGATGCCAAGGGAACAAAAATAATCTAAATTCAATAACTTTATCAGTTATTGACTAATGGTTAGACTTATAAGTCAGTGTAACCTCATTTGGATGTCAAGGTCTGATTTGTAGTTGGGTGTTAGTTTTTATTAAAGGGGGAGGAGATAAATTAATTATTATTTTTAAACAGCTTTGTTGAGGTAATATTCCCATACCATATAATTTACACATGTAAAGTATACAATTCAATAGCCTTTAGTATATACAGAGTTGTATAACATCACCACAATCAATTTTTTAGTTTTTTATTTTACATATTTTAATTTTTTCCTTTAATAATGAAGTGGGTTTACAGACCAATCATGCATAAAATACAGGAACATTTGTAACAATTGATGATAGAACATTTTTACAATTGTACTATTAATTAAAGCCTATGATTTAACTTAGCGTTCACTGTGCAGTATAGTTCCATAGATTTTTTCCTTTTTTTTTTCAATTTTATTGATACATATTAATAAAACACAAATCCAGCCAAAGAGTACAATCCATGGTATTTCATGTAATCACATGTTTGTGCATTCATCACCCCAATCACTCCCAGAGCATGTTCATTATTCCAATAATAATAAATAAAAAACAAAGCTCATCACCTTCCAGTCTCTCTATGCCTCACCTGCTGTACATAGCTGCTATTCTTTTTCCTTCTCTCTAGTATATTTGTATTTATATTTTGTAACAACAGTCTTATATATGCAATATCACCCATATTTGTGTTTTACATGAGGTTTTACTATCTTATACAGTCCCATGTTAGTTTTTAGCTTTCCTTCTAGTAATATACGTGACCTTAGACTTTCCTTTTCAACCACTGTCATACCCACACTATAGCACTGCTGTTAAAACCACCATGATATGCTTTAACTGTTTCAGTTTCATAGATTAAAAAAAATTTTAAATTCTGTTACCATGTATACAATCTAACATTTTCCCCTTTAGTCATATTCAGATATATGATTCACAATATTGTGCTACTATTACCACAGTCCTTTACCAAAGCATTTCCATCATTCCAAATAGGAACCCTGTACATTTTAAGCTTTAATTTCCCATTCCCTATCCCTGTCCTGTCTCCTGGTAACCTATACTCTAGATTCTGACTATATGAGTTTGCTTATTTTAATTATTTCAAGTCATTTTTCCTTTTGGATCTGTCTTATTTCACTTAACGTGATATTGTCAGGATTCATCCATGTTGTCACATGTATCAGGACTTCATTCCTTTTTATGGCTGAATAATATTCCATTGTATGTAGATGCATCATTTTATTTATCCATTCATCAATTGATGGATACTTAGATTGCTTTCATCTTTCAGCAATTGTGAATAATGCTGCTATGAATATCAGTGTGTATCTGTTTGAGTCCAGGCTTTCATTTCTTTCGGATATATACCTAGTAGTAGAATTGTCAGGTCATATGGTAGTTCTATATTTAGCTGAGGAACCACCAAACTGTCTTCCACAGTTCTTGCACCATTTTACATTGCCACAAGCAATGAATGTTTATATTTCTCCACATCCTTTACAACACTTGTTATTTTCCATTCCAATGGGTGTGAAATGGTATTTCATCATGGTTTTGATTTGCATTTCCCTGATGGCTAATGATGTTGAGTTTCATATGCTTTCTGGCCATGTGTATATCTTCTTTGGAGAGATGTCTGTTCAAGTCTTTTCCCCATTTTGAAATTGAGTTCTTTGTCTTTTTGTTGTAGGGTTGATTGATTTCTTTATATATACTGAATATTAGTCCTTAATTGTATATATTTTTTCCAGATATTTTCTCCCATTGTGTAGGTTGTCTTTTTACTTTGTCTGGGGCTGGTTGAAACAATTGCTGCCCTGAGAGCCTGGACCCAGCTATCTGAATATGCTAATCGAATGTCGTGATTAGTAATTGGCTATGAACACCCCTGCTCTTGGAGGAGAGGATTTTCATGTCCCTTTCTGTCAGGAGCAGCTAGCCAGGGGCTGGACCCCGTGGCAGCCGAGAGTGAGGGATGGCAGCTGGTAGCCACCATGCAGAGGAAGCACTTTATAGTTCTTCACCATAGCTTATCAGCCTCTTCCTCCTGCTCTTTCCTGTCTGCTATACATGTTCTTCTGGCCTCTGGAGTTTTGTAATAGTTGTTTCAGACAGTTCCTGCTTGTTTAATCAGTGTTTTGGTGGAAAGACTGTGTCCTGGAGCTTCCTATTCCACTTTCTTCCCCGGAAGTTCCCACCATCATCGATTTTAGAACATTTTTCATCACAGCAAAAAGAAAACCACTCACTTCAGTCTTAGTCTTAGACAAACACTAATGTACTTTCTCTCTTCCAAGATTTGCTATTCCGTTCATTTCATATAAATGGAATCATATGTCTTTGTGACTGGCTTCTTTCACTGAGCATAATGTTTTCAAGGTTCATCCATGTTGTATCGTGTATCAGTACTTCTTTTCTTTATATGGCCAAATATTATTCAGTTTTCTGATGTACCATATTTTATTTATCTCTTCACCAGTTGAGGAGTATTTTGGATATTTTCATTTTCTTTTCTCTTTGGTTTTTTTTTTTTTTTTGCTCTTGTTAATAATGCTTCTACAAACATTTGTGTACACATTTCTGTGTGTATGTGTTTTTCAGTTCTTTTGGGTCTGTGCCTAGGACGGGAATTGCTGAATCATATTGTAGGTTTGTTTACCCATCTGAGGAACTATCAGGCTGTTTTCCAAAGTGGCTGTACCATTTTGCATTCCTGCCAGTAGTGTATAAGGATTCCATTTTCTTTTACATCCTCACTAACACTTGTTATCTGTTTTGTTTTTTTAATTATAGCCATCCTAGTATGTGTGAAATGGTATCTCATTGTGGTTTTTACTTGCATTTCCCTAGTGGCTAATAATGTTGAGCATCATTTCATATGATTCCTGGTCATTTGTGTGCCTTATTCAGATCCTTTGCCTTTTTAAAAAATTTGGGTAATTTATCTTTTTATTATTGAGCTATACGAGTTTAATTATTTCTTGACAAATGTGGTTTGTCGGGGAAAATCTTTGAGAACGTGTGTTCATTTTTTAATGTGGAGTGTAATGGGGTCAGAGAAGGAAGTAATATAAAGAAATGGTCTCTTGTATTGAAAGCATTAGGAACCTTGCTTTACCATAGAGTCCCCCTGTTTTGTTTGAGACATTTAATAGTTTTTGTGTGTTTAAAAATGAAAATTGTGTAGTAGTGGTACAATTGATAATTAGCTATGCTTAGTTATATTTAGCATACTGTATTTATTATGTGGATTTGGCATCTATTGGTAGGAAGTGGGATTCTGAATAGTTTTAAATGCCCCTCTCTCTCCTTTTCTCCCTTTTTAAAAATATTTCTAGATTGTGGTGATCCATTTATTTCCTAGATGCTCTCTTGTCAGCTGTGTGGCTCCTAGAAGGAAATAGTAATAACTTTGTTTTGGGGAGGAATTTAAGAACTGACAGGTGAGCAGGTTACTATTTCCGGCTCACACAGGTAGGAGTGGAATAATGTGCTACAGGCATAGGTGATTTTTCTTCTCTTTTAGGGTAGTAAGGCTTTTCTTCTCTCTATTGATGTATAGAAACATTATGTATCACATTTATTCTTTTGAGATTTAAAAAAAAAATTGTTTTGATTGCCATACTGAAAGGTTATCTGGGAGAAGTAATCTCAGACAACATTCCCAATTTTGACCTCAAGCAGATTATTCGGACAGGATTGGCTTGTATTACTAGAGCTTCTGTGTAAGTATGGGACTTGTTCCATTTAGTGATGGCTTCTTTAAATACCTAATCTGCCAGCAACTTCTCTAAGTACCTTACAAGTATTGTTTCATTCTCATGGAAGCCTTAAAACAAGTGTTGTAGTGGTGTACCCATTTTAAAAGGTGAGGATATTGAAGCTCTCTTAATGAACCAAATTAAGTAGTCCTTTCTATTCTCCCTGAAAAATGTACTGATACTCACAGTTCATTGATAATTTGTGTCTAGTCAGTTATACACTGGTATGTTTACATACTTCTTCCATATATGAGTTGTACCCTTACCAAGACTCAATTGTATTTGTGGCCAAACCTATTGATAATTATTTATTTAAAATTAAACAAGTAAATTCATGAAGATATTTCCTTAATAAAAGCTAAATTGAATGTTTGAGAAAGACTCAACAACAGGGCCCTAAAATACTTGCAGTTGAATTAGGTAAAAATGAGACAACTTTAATAAATTGGAGAGGAAACACAAGTCTGGAAGATTCTGAATCCACTTGTTTGCAAATGTATTGGTTTTTGCCACACTTTAAAGAAACAAGCTGAGTACTGTGACGAGTGTATTAGGAGTGTGGCTTATGCAAGAAAGGCAATGTGGAACACTCATCAGAGGACCCATACTCAAAAAAGGGGTCTTGATCATGAGTTTGGAACCAAATGAGATATGACACAAGAGAGTGATATATGAAGATTAAAATGTCAGTTTTACTAAAGATTCAGTAATTAGCAGTCATGACTTTAGAGCTGCTGCCAACAGGTCTTGCCAACACTACAAAGAAAATACCCAGAATTTTTGCATACACCATTCCAGGGCAGAGAATAATGTTGTCAATCACTAGTGTTGGAAGCCTTTTATTATATTAACTTCACATATTCAAGAAACATATTCACTTGTCTAGACTCTCACTCTTCCTTGGGAAGGGCGTTTCTCCGATGGAAGCCTGAGTTCAGGGAAAAGGAGGTTCCTATGTCAAGATATTAGTTACTGTTTATGTTTAAAAATATTTAAGGTAGTGTACATCTCATTCACTGTATCTTCACTTTAATCTGTTTTTGTAGTCATGACCTGGTGTTGCATAGCTCAAAAGGAGCAGATCCTAAATTCAGACTTTGTCCTGATTGACTTCCCTGAATTTTCCCCTTGAGACTTTCACTGCAGAACCTATTTTGTTTCACTAAGGAGAATAATCCTCAAACTGGACAGCTTACATCAAACAGCATAATGTGATGGAATTGTAGCCTACAATAAGTGAGGGGGAAAGAAAGGAGCTTTAAATATTTGAAATGCACCTGGTTTTCAGATCCAGACAGGTTGTGTTGAAAGAATTTGTGGATGCCTCCTTATACTCACAATGTTTTTATTTACAAAAGTAATACCCTGCATGTTTTTTTAAAAGTTCATACTATAAAAAATGTGTGCCAGCAATGTGATGGAACATAAAAGAAGTTAATAAAACCTTAAACTGCATTAATAGAAATGTGGTGTCAGAATCATAGATGCTGATGGTCCCATTGTAATCTTAACTGGTGTGATGAATTTATTTCTGTACTTTAAAATGGCAACTCGCCAACCATAGTGTTTAGAGGGGCATGTTTAGAATTTTAGCTCCTGAAAATGGTCTCATAGGAGAAATATTTAAGAAACTGATGATGGAAAGACAAAGGGGGAAATGGGAATGATATTCTTCCAATTTTTAGATATTGTCACGTATGTAACAGAGGGTATTCTGTGGTATTCCTGTAGAACAGCAGTCAGCAAACGTCTTCTGAAAGAGCCAGATAATAAATATTTTCAACTTTGTGTCACAACTATTTAATGCTAAATTGTAACATGAATTCAGCCATAGATAATGTGGCAGATAAATGGGCATGGTCATGTTCCAATAACACTTTATTTACAAAAACAGGCTTTGAGCTGTATTTTGCCAAGAGGCCATAGTGTGCCATCCCGTGCTCTAAAAGAGCACAGGTTTTTATCTCAACTTGAGAGAGAACTTTTAGGAGGTTATGAGGTTCAGAAGTGGAAGGACTCTCTCAAGAGGTCTGAGTGCCCCATCACTAATATATTATGATCATCAGCCTAAAGTTTTTTTTATTTTTTTAGTTAAAAATTTTTTTTACCCCTTTTCTAATGTTTCGGTGGTAGGACTCATGCAGTTACTGAAAAGGAGGACCAGATGACTTCTAAGACTTCTGCAAACTTTTCCCTTCTAATTTCCCATGCTTCATTTGGGAAAGAGTCAACCAAAGAAAATGGTTGGAAATGAGCCTGTAGTAAACTCTGCTTTGTAAGAGTTTGCTTAATTTAATTTTTTATCAACTTTTTTGAAGTATAAAACATATATACACAGTAAAATACACACATTTAAAGTGTATAATTCAGTTAATTTTGAGAAATCCTAATCAAGGTATAGAACACGTCCATTACTCTAGAAAGTTTCCTCATACACCTTTTTAGTCAAATTTCCACAACATCTGTCCCTTAGATCCACACATTTGATTTCCATCATTGTAGATTAGTTTTAGCCAGTTCTAGAACTAATTTCCTAATAATGGAATCATATAGGATAAACTCTTATATCTAGTGACTCAAAATGATATTTTTGAGATTCATTCATGTTGTTGCATGCATCAGAAATTGGGTATTTTTTTTATTGCTGAATAGCAGTTTTCCATGTACAGTATTTATCCATTCACCTGTTGATGGATATTGGGGTTGTTTTTAGCTTTTTGGCTATGATAAATAAATCTTCTGTAAACATTTGTATACAAGTTTTTTTTTTTTGTTAGGCATCTGTTTTTATTTTTCTTTGGGAAATATCTAGGAGTGAAATTGCTGTGTCACATGTTAGGCTTATGGTTAATATTCTAAGAAACTGAAAAAAAATGTTTGTCAAAGTGGTTGTACCATTTTATATTCCAGCAAGCAACGCATGATTATTCTAGTTGTTCTACATCCCCTCTGACACTTGGTATTGTCAGTCTTTTTTGTTTAACCATGTATGTGTTTTGTGTGGTAGTATCTCATGGTTTTAATTTGCATTTCCCTGAGGATTGATGATATTAACCATCTTTTCACATGCTGTGTATATTCCTTTGCCCATTTTAAAATTGAATTATTTGTCTGTTTTATTGAATTTAGAATATTCCTCATAATATATGAAGATATGTCCTTTGTCGGATATATGAATTGTAAATATTTTCTCAATCTGTCTTGCCTTTTCATTTTTTTACAGTGTTTTGAAGGACATTAGGTTTCTCAATTATGATGAAATCATTTATCAAAATTTTCTTTTGTGTTTAAAGGTTTCCCTATCCTAAGAAATCTTTGCCTACTCTAAAATTGTGAATAATTTTTCGTGTATTTTCGTCTTGAAGTTTTATAATTTTAGATTTTACACTTTTAGGTCTCTGAACCATTTCAAATTAACTTTTGTGTACAGTGTAAGATAGGGAGTGAGGTTTCTTTTTTTTCCCTTTAAGATACCCAGTTGTTCCAGCACTATTTGTTTTTCAAAACTATCTATTCTTCATTGAATTTTATTGGTATCTTGGATGAAATCATCTAATCACATATGTTTAGGTCTATTTCTGGACTCTATACTCCTCCATTTATCACTAAATTTGTTGTAATTTATGCCAACATCAGTTTAGAGTAATTCTTGAAATCAGGTATTATAAGTTACTCCAACTTTGAATTCTTTTTAAAAATTATTTTGCATATTCTGGGCCTTTGTATTTTCATATATATTTTAGAATCAGCTTGTTCGTTTCTGTTTTACAAAAAGTTTGCTAGAATTTTGATTGGAATTTCATCGATTTTGTTTGCCATATTTTCTGCTGATCTACATCTTTATTTGGAGAAAAATGTGTCTAGTAACATCCTATATTAGTTGTTCATGTTATTTTAAAATTTTTATTTTAAAATTAAAATGCAATAACATTGTCCTGTTTTTGATGTACAGTTCCTTGAGATTTAGCATATGTATACATTCATGTAACTCTTACCACAATCAATATACAGAATCATTCCATTACCCTAAATAATTCCTTCATGCTATCTATATATTATAATCTTTCCCCATTCCTTAATTCCTTGCAACCACTGATCTATTGTGTTACTTTAGTTTTATGTTTTTGAAAACTTCATAAAATATAATAAACAATACAATATGCAACATTTTGAGACTAGCTTCAATCACCATTATACCTTTATGATTCATCTATGTTGCTTTATGTATCAGTAGTCCTTTCCGTTTTATTGCTGAATAGTATTCCATTATATAAGTGTACCACAGTTTGTTTATTCATGTTGAAGGATATATGTGTTGCTTACAATTTTTGGCAAATATGATTAGAGCATCTATAAATATTTATTCACAGGTTTTTGTGTGAACATAAATTTTCATTTCTATTTAGTAAATGCCCAGGAGTGGGATTGTTGGGTCATATGGTAATTGTATATAGCTTCTTTACTTTAAATAACTGTTTCTCATTTTGAAAATAATTGTATTCATTAGAGTAAATAGGAAATGTAGGCAGGAAGAAAAAATAGTCTATAAATTGCCCATCGTGTCTCTACTGAAACACAACTAACTACTGCAAAAAAAAAAAAATTTGTTTTTGTTTTTGTTTTGTTTTTTGTTTTTGAGGTAACAAGGCCCAGGGGTTGAACCAGAACTTCATATGCGGGAAGCCGGTACTCAACCACTGAGCCACATCGGCTCCCCTGAGTTGTTTTTTTCATTCGTTTTGCTTGTTGTTTGTTTTTATTTTTTATTTTTTAGGAAGCACGGGGAACTGAACCCGGGACCTCCCATGTGGGAAGCAGGTGCTCAACTGCTTGAGCCACATCTGCTCCCAGTATGTTTCCTTTAATTGTACTTAAAAAAAAATAAAAAAGCCTGTGAAAGATTCATTCAGCAGTAATCATCTTGAAAATATAACATTAATTTTCTTTCTTTTTATAGTATTATTTACATGTAAGACTACCTTACTAGCCAGCAATTTTCTATTCAGCATGTGGCCCAGTATCTAGTATTTATATAACCGCAATAAACATTTAAAGAATTGCATTACTGTGATTGCATTTCAGGCTAGTGTGAAATATTCCTTACTCATCAAATCTTGTCCTTTGGGTGACTATTGGCCCTACCCTACTGACTAATCTCTCTGATAATTTGGTTGATGGTGAAGAACTTGACTAGGCATTCAGACATAATAGAGCCTTAGGGCAGCTACATGTTTGCTATTGTTATTGTGTGAGTAATTATTTCTGAAGCGGAGTAGACTTTCCATCCTGAACCTGAGCTATAAGCTGATACTATTTATTGTAAGCATGAACCAAACAAACAGCTTGGAAATATTTCCAAGAATTCTTAGAAATCATATGTTGCTGGCTTCATTGTTTTCTCTTTCTTAGCTGTAGTTTTAAGTGCTGTGGGCTACTCTTCTTTTCAGAATGTTGGTACTTGTCAGATGATTGCTAAGGACTTGATGTGGCCTTCTAGAGCTTGGGAAAACACTCCCTTCTCTGCATTTGGCCGAAGTATGTCACAGAATTACCTTCACAGCCAAGCACTTGGCTAAAATGATTGTTTGGATTTAAATTTGGGAATATCAGATCAGTCTTCTGAGTCTTGCTGTTCCTGCTTCCCACCATAGTTGGACATTAGAGAATATCATTAAGCTACTGGTTAGATTCTTTAAAAAGAGATAGTATTTTCTGGTTCTGGATAATTTTGAGTATTTTTTGTTCTACTGAATATAATTATAAACCTGGACAAAATACATAGTAAATAGCAGCTGGCAGAATGGCAAAGAGCCTCAGATTTTGAAATTCTACCCAAACCTCCAGTATCCCCTGGCCTAAACCCAGTGTAGCCAGAATCCTGGAGGTGAGCACTGTGGTACAAGCAGAGTGAAATCCAGGAGCCCTCTACTTCTGACTTTAGAGGTGATAAAGTGTAAAAGAGAGAGTTGGGGTCATTCCCTGTTTCATTTTCATTTCCTGCATCAACTGTTGTTGGCGTCTGCAGGAGCCAAAGCTCTGAAGAAGGGGAAACTTCTCTCTGATGGCGCTCTGGTTCCAAGAGATTGTAGCCAAACACAAAAGCTGTTTAAACTCTGTCATCATACTTTATGGCTCCAGACAGGTATAGTTATAGAACTGGACAGTTCCTGACTACAGGACAGCAAAAAGTATCCCCTGGAAATCAGGAAGTATCAGGGAGAAAGCAAAGAGGGAAGAGCTTGGAAAACTGACTATAAAGTTGTATACAAACTCCTGGGTTCACTGTCAGCCTGTGCATGTGTGGATCTGATCCTAATTAAATATCAAGACTTTGAAAGCTGAGATACGGGATATAACTCAACTAGGGTGCACTGGATGTCTCACTCATGGGAAAAATCTACATAGTACTGCAAAGATTTTGACCACAACTAGGAACCACAGTCTACAAAAGACATATTTGGACTTGCAGTCTAACCAGTTCAGTTGCTTGCTAAAACAAAAATATCAATATACTCCATAGGATTTAAGAAGATCCTGAGTTTCATAGTCTTCAAAGACTCAAGGATATAATCCATAATTACTCAGTATGCAAGCACCACAAGCAACTCACATTAGAAAAGGCAATCAGAAGACCGAAATGACAAGGTGTGATACACATGTTGGGAATTAACCTCACAAAGATTTAAAATCAGCCTTTATAAGATTGCTTGAACAAATAACTCTAAACACTCCTGAAAGATATGTTAAGCTAGAAAGAATCAACGAAAGAATATAAGATATAAAGAGGAACCAAATTTAAATTGTGAATCTGAAAAATACAGTAACTAATAAAAATCTCGTTGAATGGACTCCATAGTAGAAAAAAGGTAAAAGAGGAAAGAGAGAACTTGAAGATAGATCAGTAGAAATTATCCAATCTGAACAAAAAGAAAATGATTTAAAAAAATTTGACCAGAACCTCAGAGGACTATAGGCAACTAAAAGGTCTAACATTTGTGTCATTGGAATCCCAAGAGCAGAGAAAGTGCAATACAGAAAAATTACTTGAAGAAATAATGGCTGAAAATTAAGATTGTGTTAAAATTCATAGAAAAGTATACTAAAAGGACGAAAAGCCTATTCAGTTTTATTATATGATAATCTAAAAGATAAGATAATTTTTAAAGGGAGTGGTATTATGTTGAGGTGGTAACATGGATTTTTTATTTAGCAATGAATAGATCCTGGATTCTTTGACTTTGGGAATTATTGGTTTCACAGGTGGTAATGGAGAATGTTTTAGTCTTTTTGCTCTTTTCCTGCTTTATTACCTGAACTGGTTTAATACTTTGATGTGAATATAGGTGGCAAGATGTTTACATGAAAAAAGATCATACACATTGCTTTTTCTTCCTTTTAGAGCAATTCTTGCTGTATATAATAGTTTGGCTTCATTATATCTCTTATTTTCTAAATGTAGAAGTTTACTATTGATAAGGAATCATAGAGACATGATATTAATGTACATTTATTTTCTCTGAGAAAGATAAAGAGTAGGTTTTTATGTTTCTACTCATAGAATCTTATGGAACTTAAGCAAAATGTTTCAGCCTTGCTTATTAAATTCTGTAGCTGTGCCATTATCCTAAAATGCCCTAATTTCATGGCTGTTAAAAACTTGGCAGGGATTGCACAGGTTCAAAAGGAAAATAAACTACAGAGTGGCTATTAAAAGGAAAAAGAAGAAATAGCAGTGGTTCAAAAATGGATGGCATGAATTGACACATAAGAATCTGTGTAATTGATATTTATTCTCTGAAAGAAAGCTTAACTGAAGCTAATAATCCTACAGAGTTATTTATTCATATGCTGGTGACAAATTCAGGCCTAAATAATATATATTTCAATTAATTTTTTCAGTGAACTGTTTTTTTTTTGTTGTTGTTGATCGTTTCAAGTACCTGTTTGGATTTGGAAACTTTAACAGTTTTTAAATGACTAGGGGGTGGTGGTGGTGTGTGTGCTTGATTTACCTAAATGATGTCTATTAAAATTGATCAGGTTTTCAGATTGTACATGAATATCTATTTTTTGCTCTTGGTGTTAAGTAAACTAGTAGACTATGAATAGTCTAATAGACTATGAATACTTTTCTGCTTTTTTTGTTGATGGATCTCTCTCAGCTGGTTAGTGGACTTGAACTCTGTGGAACTGAAACTCAAGATGATCAGGTTGATAGGCTGATTAACATTATTCATTTTTTAAAAAATCTTTCTATCACTCAAGTGGACCATTTCTTGGTGAGCAAGACTAGGTTTTGGAGTGCAGCTCAATATAATGTTGCCACCTGTGAAAGAGCTTGAAACATGAAATTAATAATTAATGTGAGGATTTAAAATCATTTCTGGATTTTATATGTTCAGCCTATTGCTTATGGAAGTGAATATGTTAATAAATTATGAAAAATTTAACATTTAATAGGGAAAAGTTTTATAAGGATATATGTCACACAGAACTTTCTCATAAGTATTTATATTTTTCATTTCATACTCAACAGTGATACAGTGAATTTAATAGTGCTGTTATCTCTGTTTTACATATAAGGAGCCAGGGCTTAGAGAATTTAAATAACTTTCTCAAAACTATACAATTAACAAATAGAAGAACTGTGGCTTGAACACAGAACTAGGACATTAGTGCTTTTCAGAAACAAGGGAGGAATAATAATCTCTAAGTTCCTATTTAAAATGGGTATGTTGTCACTTAAAATTCTGCTTGCTCTGATTTCCAGGCTTTTTAGGGACATACAGTATCTCATTATGTGGGTACCATAGTAGAAACAATATTAACATGTGAAACATTTCCTCTAACATACAAGTTTCCAAACCTTTGTATTATTTGGCTTCATTATATCTCTTATTTTCTAAATAATAATGCTAATAGTACTAATTAACATTTACTGAGTGCTTTGTTTGTGTGCTTACCATGTATTATTTTCTTTTCTCCTTACAACCATCCAGTGACATAGGTACTGTTATTATCCTTACTACCAGATGAAGAAACAGTTGTTGAGACCTGAGTTATTTGTAGAAGGTCATATACAGTGATGAACTGGGGATTTGATCTCAAACTATTTTTTTTTTTAATTATACATCACCCCCTTTTTTGCTTGTTCTTGCTGTGTTCATCCTTCTCTGCGTTCCTCTGTGTCTGCTTGTCTCCCTCTGCCGGGGCGACCTGCTGAGTCAGCTCACTGGCGCAGCGGCCCGCCTGCTCATGGGGGCTCGCCCTTGCTCGCGGGGGCTTGCCTTTGCCCATGGTAGCATGCCCCGCCCGTGTTGGCTTGCCTTCTCAAGGTGGTCCGCCCACCTGAGGAAGCCCAGGGACTGAACCCGGGGCCTCCCATGTGGTAAACTGGTGCCCTACCAACTGGGCTATACAGCCGGCCTCCTCAAACTATTAATGTAGTACTTTCTCAGAGTAGTTTTATTCAAATAATAGCATGAAAAAGAGTTTACAGTCATATTATAGCAGGCTTTTGATGGACTCTGAAAGGTGGCTTTAGTTAGGTCAAAATTTTCTCAATTTTATTCTTTGTTAATGTTCTGGAAAAGGTTTTGTTAATTTTATTCTTTGTAGGCAGAAATCGGTTTTGAGACATTTTCTGGTTGATGAAACTCATTATTTAACTTCATTTAGTCATAAAATAGCTTTCTTTAAAAGAAAGCATTGTTAGGCATAGTCTCTGTAAACATTTTTGTCATAGTGAAAGCAAATGCTATATGATTTTCTTTGTGTTCTGGGCATTCCATTTTCATTTTTGGCAGGAGGAAGCATCCTGTTGAAATGTTTGAAAGTACAGCACTTTAAAAAAGTTAGTACAAGTATGACTGACAATGTGGGTTTAACAGAGCAGCCGCTGTCATTACGATAAATATCTATTTAGGATCTGGCCTGTGTAGAATGTGGTAACGTGAGAAATGGGAGGATTCAGTGTTGTGAAAATGAACCAACCTGGGAATAACATTTAATGTCTCTATGGTTGAGACAATCATAGCTGTATGTAGGAGGTTGGCTAGAAGTACTCATTACTTCAGGTTTGGGACACCAGCTTTCACCGTCTTTAGCTTAAAAACATAGGTAGATGGTTACTTCACACAGTTGTATGGACCAAATTAGTTGGATATGCAAGTTCTTTGAATGCTCTATGCTGCTATGACTTGGTAGTACAGTTATACTCATTATTTTTGGCATTGGGAATATATCTCTTGTTTGGGGGAATATGTAGACTAGTTGGGAAGGTAAGTCACTTATATGTGAAATAAATTTAATATCCACTTTTAAACATTATGCTTGAATGTCAGGCTTCTTAGATCAATGTAGATTGTAGTGTTTTAGGAAGGCTTCATGGAGGAGGAAGGACTGGAACTGCTGCTTCAACAGCTACTTCTCAGTTGTTCCCTTTCATGTTACTTTCCTGTGCACATTCCTTTAATTACGTTCAAAATGGCTATTTTTCTTTTAATGATTTGTTGTTGTTTACACTTGGTGTGTCTGTTCGTCTTCCTTATTCCTTTAGGAGGCACTAGGAGCTGAACCTGGGATCTCAGATGTGGGAGGGAGGTGTCTAATCACTTGAGCCACCTCTTTTCTGCTCAAAATGGCTATTTAAAGTGTAACTTCCTTGCACAGTGTTATAAGTCCTCCATGATCTGTGCCCAGCCTTCCTTCCAGCTTTACTATTCATTTCTCTCTTTTACACTCCAACCAAATAAAAATGATTTCAGAACACAG
>PVKH010003180.1:11284-25548 GCA_004027955.1 Chaetophractus vellerosus | reverse complement strand
GGATGCCTTCATGATTTCCACTATGGAAATGTTGTGGAGACAATTAAATGTTGACCAGTGACCTATTCTGGTTCAAGGCAACAGCAGTTTGAACCACAGAAAGCTGATCAGCATTTGTCCTATTTAAAAACTTCTAGGAATAGTGTCTAAACTCTTAGTGTAATCTCTTCTAATGCTTAAACAACCTTTGCTCTCAAAGGTTGTCTTTCTTATTCCAAAACTCACTACTTCATACTGGAGCTTAAGCTCATTTTCTCTTGTTCTGTCTGTACAACTAAAAGCTGATCACTATTTTCTGTCTAAATGTCCTTTTAGTTTAGTTTATCTTTATAGAATTAATTGTTTTGTTCATTTCTGTCTTCTGCAGAATGAATAATCCAATTCTTCTAGTTAATTTTTTCTTTGACATTTTTCACCTCGTTCTCTCTAGTTATAATTCTTTGTCTTGTTCATATTTTTATTTGTTTGAGTGACATGAGAATTCTGAAACTGTGTATTGTGCTTTTCCTTATATATTGTGTGTTCTTTAATTTATGTTGCATTGAAAGCTTCTATTCCCAGATTAGCTTGTCATTCAAACCAAGATCTTTCAAAAATATTTTAATAGTAACTTTCTCCATCTTGTTGATCTATTTTTTTCTCTAACTACCTTATACTTGGATCCTTTACCTGCTTATTTCAATCACCAAATTTTCCAAAGTTAATGCCTTTTACTACTCTAGCTATCGTTTTCTCATATATACTATCTTATTTGAAAAATAGAGTTTCTAAAGCGCTGTTTTGTGACTGGGTTGGAAATAAAATTTATCTAAGCATTATATACATAATAGAGCTATGGCAGTTTGAGATTGCTTAATGAATTGCAAAGAGAAAGATTATGTTTTTTAATTAACTTAGTCCTGTGTCTGTGATACCCTTTGATGTATTAAATTCCATCAAGGGCCCCTTTTATTAGGTTACTTGATAACACCAATGTAAGTCTTTTTGATTGAACTATGTCAGTGAGGCATGACTCAGGTTGAATCTCCGCCTCTTCCTGGGTCTGATATAAATGGAAACATAGAGACAGACAGACACAGGAAAAGGAAGCCACCATGTTTGATCCTGCAGAGGACTAGAGGATTTCTTAAGCACGAAGCCCTAGAGGCTGAGCCCACCAAGAAGTACAAAAGGAGATGAGCCCTGCTATATGCCTAGCAGCTTACAGCTGAACTCAGGAAGAAAGCAGTACAGCTGAAACTGATATAGGAGGCCTGGAAAGAGACAAGTCCTATGCCTGGATGCTCTCAGCTGACCTCAAACCTGGCCAGAGATCAGTGGCCATCTTGCTTAAACATGTGGCAGCTGAATTTGGTGGGAAAGGATCTCTGATGGTGCCTCAGTTTGGACTTTTCATGGCCTTGGAAATGTTAAGCTTTTACCCCAAATAAATCCCCATTATAGAAGCTAAGATATTTCTGGTACTTTGCTTTGGCAGCCCTGTGGCAATCTAAAACAAGGGCTCAATAGATATGTGCTGAATTTAACCATCCATGACATTGTTAGTGATTTTCTGCATCATTGTACAGAGAAAGATTAAGAGTCAGACTCATCAGGAAATTGTGAGAGAATTGAATAATTATGTCTGTGGTCTGGATCCTTCTTTCTCAGGTAAATTATTACTGAATCCATCTTAGGCTTTGATCAATCTATAACCAGTCCCTCTCTTTCTCTATCTATCTGGTCATCTATATCTATGTATCCCACCACCCACTTACTATTACATTTCCCTCACTTTGCCATGCCATTTATACTGTCACTAGTGTCAATCAGAAAGAAAGACACCTAGAGAGATGTCAGCCCATTCCAGTACAGGTAATGGAGTCATTAACAGAAGCAGGACTCACAGCACTGCATGGAGGAATGTTTTACTTACATAGGAAAGAGACAGCGCAAGATCAACTTCACTGGGAGGTGTCAGTTCTCCATAGCCAGCCGGTCTCAATCCATGGCCGACACAGGGACATGTTCTACTTGCCGCACCCCGTGACAGTTTGAATTTATTTTATGAAACCCAAAAAGAGAAAGATTATGTTTTTTAACTAATTCCTATAGTTGTGGGGTCTTTTGGTTGGACTACATCAGGAGTTGTGAGCCAGCTTGGATCACCACCTACTTTTTTTTTTTTAAGATTTATTTTTATTTATTTATATATCCCTCCCTTGCAGCTTGTGTTTGCTGTGTTCATTTTTGCTTTGCGTTTTTCCGTGTCTGTTTATCTCCCCCTGCTGGGTCAGCTCACTGCATGGCGGATTGCCTTCGCCAGGAGGCCCCAGGAACCGAACCCGGGGCCTCCCACGTGGTAAACCAGAGCCCTACCAATTGAGCCACAGCCAGTTCCCAATCTCCACCTTCTTGCTGGGTCTGATATAAATGGAGACACAGAGAGACACAGGCACAGTGGAAAAGGAAGTCACCATATTGATCCTGCCATGTGAGAGAGAGGACTACAAGGAAACAGAGCAGCCCCAAGGACTGAGAGAAGTACTGGAGTCTGGAACCAGCAGGGCACAGAGGCAAAGCAAGAAGCCCCTGACGGGCTTGCCCCACGAAGCAGCTCAAGGCTCAGGAGGAGCCCTGCCATATGCCAGATAGCACACAGCTGAACTTGGGAAGAAAGTAGAATAGCTAAGACTGAGAAAGGAGGCTGGAAAGAGACGAGCCTTATGCCTGGTTGCTCACAGCTGAGCTCCAGGAGCTGGATTCTGAGTTACGGTGAGCCTGGATGAGAAGGTGGAGAATTAGGCTGAGATCGCCCTTATCTTGCTTCATTCACCGTATGACAGTCAGCTTTGGTGAGAGTGCATCTCTGATAGTGCCTTAATTTGGACACTTCACAGCCTCTGAACTGTAAGCTTTTACCCCAAATAAATCCCCATTATAAAAGCCAAGACATTTATGGTACTGTGCATCAGCAGCCCTGTGGCAAACTAAGACAACCCCTCTCTTCTGCTTGTGTGCTGTAGGGGAGAAACTCCACTCCCTCCCTGTCAGGGACCACTATACCACCAGGCTGTGAGCCAGAGATCTTAAAACATGCCCATCAGTCAGACTGTCTCCGGTGAATATTTACATATGTTAGGGAAAATAGGGGAAGGAATTACTGGCAGTCCCCTTATCTCCTAGGGGGTTGTGTTTCATCTTACTGGGCCAATCTTCTGGGTTCTGAACACAGGATGTATTTGTGGGTCCCAGGAAAGGCAGCAGGCCAGGCTAGGACTATCCCTTAACACAAAGATTAGATTAGTGCACACCTTACTATATTGTTTGGCTACTACTTACAACACTAATCTAAAACTATTCACGGATGGTGATAAATTTTAAGTTTCCTTTGATACGGTTAAATATAAGGAAATGAGTGATGTCTCATATTGTCTTTTATCTAAATGTAACATAAGAAAGAGTTAAGTCTTTTTCTACGTTAATAACACACACATTTCTAGATTTTCTTTTTTAAAGAGAAATGTATTTAAAATTTATTTACAGCTTCTTGATGGCTGAGACTATATCTTATTCATAATTGCATTCTTAATGACTGTAGCACTTAATAAATGTTTGTCAAAGGGATGAAAGAATAAACAAATGAGCTTCAAATGCTGTTATTGATACTATAATTTAGCAACATCTTATCAGCTAATCGATTCCTTGAATATTTGCATAACAAATTTCCATCTACAGCATAGGAGCATGCAATTTTATTGTTAAAAACAAAATTAAATGGAATATTTGAGAGTATTATTTGTTATTTATTTAAAATATTATTTAGACCCCATGTCCATAGAATGCTTTCCAGTATTTTCTGTTTGATATATGTAATAACAACAGGCCTATTCTGGTATAATAAAAAATTGGAATCAAATATAATTTTGAAATACTGTATTTCTAGTGTCACTAGCAAGATTTTTGTTATATTCTTTGCTTACAGCAAAACACCATGAAATGGTTCAGTTTAAACTGAACGGGAATTCATTTGCTTCAAGTTTTGAGGCCTAGAAAATATCCAAATCAAGGCATCATTAAGGCAATGCTTTCTCCCTGAAGACTGGCTCCTGGCAATCCTTGGCTCTTCTGCCACATGGCAAGGCACATGGTAGTATCTGCTGGTCTCTGCCTTCTCTTCCTGGTTTCATTGATTTTACCTTCTTGCTTCCGTACCTTTCCATTGCTTTGTTTGAATTTCATTCTCTTATAAAAGACTCTGGTAAGAGGATTAAGACCCATTAAGAAACAAATATCCTAATCCACAAAGTCGTTGCCAATTGGGGGGTAAACTTTTGTAAAATATGTGTCCACAGTGGAAATACAATCCAGAGTCCTTTGAGGAATGAAGATAGGTTTTTTATTAAATTTAAATGTGGACGGTTTGAAGAGCACTTTCTTAAGTTTGGCCAAATCAGAGTACAACCTCCTGCATTAATATGGGCACCTAAATTAAGAGTTGAAGTGTTTGCTAAATGAGTGCACAGTTCTCCTGAACAAGGGTCAGGGGCTGATGTGTGGCAAAATTGGACATGAGTACAATTTCCTGAAATAATGTTTGTGAGATTTAATTGAATACAAGTAGTGAGTTCGCCTTGCTTGGTTTGGTTTAGTTGTCCTGAAAATGTTCCATTAGTTTGGTTACCTAAAAAGCACAAGGGATATTTGGTTTCAGGTTCTTGGAAAAGAAAAGGGAAAAATGATTTATCATAATTATAATTAGGAGAACCACATATGTCTGTGATCCATACACACACACACACACACACGCACACACAAACTCATACTCAAAGGAATACTTGCAAAAGCAAAAGTGTTAATAATTGTTTTCATTGACATGGAAAGATTTGCTGCTGAGATTAGGCCTGTAGGGTTTGTATATATGGATGGATAGCATGAGCAAACATGAAGAAACAACAGAATTATTTTGGCAATGAGGAAAAAGTTTACAGATAGGACTTTGAAAGGAAGAAACATAAATTCTATAACAATAATTATTATTAGAACTATAAAACTAGGTAAGGAAAGTAGGCCCCATTGAGTTCTTGTTCTGTGATCTTGGCTGGAAGCTGTGTACCTCATGATACCATCTGTTTGTTCTGCAATCTTGGAAAAGCTATTCAACTCAGAAATTGTGATCTTCTAGGTTTGTTGTTGTTGTTGTTGTTTTGTTTGTTTTGTTTTTGTCAATTTTTATTTTGTATCAGTCACAACCCTTGCCCATTTTGGCTGGGGGATTTGGATCAGAGGCTCTGATCCCTGTACTTCAATAGTGGTGTTGGCCAAACCTGCTAAGGTACTTTCCAATGGCATACAAAGAAGGTTTTTCTTTGATGTCTCTTCCAAAATAAAATCACTGTGTTGTAGATTGTGGGTAAGTGGTTTGGTGTCAGTGGGGGGATCTCTAAAAGCCTTTTGTACTGGTTGAGTATAACCTTGAGAGTATCCCATCACAAATATTGGAGACTTCCCATTTTTATATGTTGGATTATTCAAGGGAATCCTATCACTCAGGAGCATAGGACATCTGGTGACAATTTCATATAGGGTCAAATGGTGTGTGCCTGAAAGTGTGGATCTTACAGCCCGTGATGTCAGTGGCAAGAATCTAGAGCAAGGGAAGTCTAGAGTCTCTGATATTTTTGCCAGTTTTAATTTTAGTATGCCCTTTATTCTTTCAACCATACTAGAGGACAGAGAATGGTAAGGGCAATGTAAATACTGATGAATGGCCATGACTTATCAGAGTTTTAAAATTATTTGACCAGTGAAATGAGTGTCACAATCACTAGAGAACTCAAAGGTAGCTTCCAAAGAGGGAAATATATTTTCAAACAGTTTGTTAGCTACTGTAGTTGTATCTGGCCTCTGGCAGGGGAATGCTTGAAACTATCTAAAGAAGATACAAACCATTATCAGATCATAGTTATATCTCATGGATCTGAGTAACTGGATAAAGTCTACCTGCCACTGTTCAAATGGCCCCCTGGGGTGATCAGACATTCCAGGTGTCACTTTAATAGTTTTTTCGGGGTTATGAGTAAGGCAGGTATAGCATGCATTATAAATGTTTTTGACAACCTTGTCAAAATTTCCCCACCAATATTTGGCCATAACTTTTTTCAGTTTTTTAGACTCCATGATGGGTTATTTCTTGAAGGCTTCTTATAAGAAATTTTTGAAGGATTCTGGGGCAACCAGGTGGCCTCCAGGACCTTTTCAAAATGCATTTTTAGGATTTATTTTAATCCCTATTGTCTCCAATTATCTTTTTCAAATTCAGAAGCTGAAAATTGATATTTAGCCAATTCTTTTACAATGGTTTTGTTTTCTGCCAATTCTTTCTGACTGGTCTTGGGAAGGACTTTATTCATGATATAAAGTTTTGCTGTTGGTATAATTTGTTGAGCTGCTTGCTTTGCATAATGATTAGCTAATGCATTTCCCTTATTTTCTGGCTCATGTTTTGAAAAGGCAAGCCTCAATTTTTATTATGACTCTTTTTCATGTAATAATATTACCTTTAAAAAGTTTAGCTACTTGCTTACCATTTTTAATTGGGTTTCTGATGAGGTCAGGAAATCACATTGTTTCTATAACATTTCAAAATCAAGAACAATTCCAAACACATACCTATCATCAGTTTAAGTATTAACAGTTTTCCCTTTTGCTAGGTGACAGGCTCTAGTTAAAGTTTTAAACTCAGCTTGTTAAACTGAGGTGAGGTCAGAAGTTGGTTGGCTTTCGATTAATTCCATAGTAGTGATTAATGCATAACCTGCCTGACCTTTCCCTGTTTCTGTCTTAAGATCCATCTACAAAAAATATTAAATCTGGGTTAGTCATGGGTTTCTTATAGATCTGGATGGAGGGAAAATAATTGAGAAACTACCATTTTACAATTATGGGTTTACCCATTTCCAGTAAGGGCAACAGTGTTGCAGTGTTTAAAACATTAAAGCTATGGATGTGGATATTTTAAGCAGAAAGCAATAATATTGCATAAAACATATATCTGCTAGCTGAAATATCCTGAATTTCCTCTGAAATTAAAAGCTGATGGACAGTGTATGGTACTTTTAATTGTAAGGTATGTCTTTGGACTAAGTCAATTGATGTCTCAACTGATTTAGCAGTGGCAACTACTGCTCTGAGATAATCTGGGAATGGTCTTGCTAATAAATCTAACTAAAGACTGTACTAAGCTATGGGTCTCTGTTGATCTCCATGTTTTTGAGGAGAACTCAAAGTGCTTGGTTCTGATTTTCATGTACAACAGTGAAAAAGGTAGATTGTAGTTAGGTAACCCTGAGGATGGGGTCCCTTTTAATTGAGTAAAGCCAATTTGTGTCATTTCCCATGATAATGGTTCAGGGGCTGAGGCTGTAATTAATTCATGAAAAGGAGCAGCTAATTGAGATAAATTTGGGGCCCACTGGCTCCAAATCCTCTAAATTGTCTTCTTGTTTCAAGTTGGTGAAAACTCTGGATTATTTTGAGGTACTTAGGGTATGATGTTAACCCTTCAGGGGTAAACTCATGAGCTAAATAAAGCACTTTTGTTTACCAAACTGTAATTTGTCTATGGATGCTTTTTGTCCTTTTAATACAAGTTGGGTAAATAAATATAAGGAATCCTATTGACAAGCAATTTTTGAATCCTAGCAAAACAACAGGTCAACAACATATTGGGGGAGTATAGACACATTAGGGATTTCTAAATCTCATAAATCTTGTTAAAGTGTTTGTGAGAAGTAAGAAGGGGCATCTGTGAACACTTGAGACATGATTGTCAAGGTATACTGTCGGCCCTTCCAGGTCAAGGCAGATAGCTGTCAACTCCCTGAATGCACACACATGCTGAAAATGTCAGAAGAAAGATCAATAACTAAATATCACCTGGTATTTATTGGATTCTGGGTTAGTAATATATTGGGGTTAGGAACTACAGGATGTCAGAGAATGGCTATTTGACTTTTGCTTTAAAATCTTGCTTTATTCATTGGACTTTTGGACAGGAAATATGGGGGTGTTTCAAGGGTTAGAGCAAGGAATAATGAGACCCTTGTTTATTAATTCCTCAACAATAGGAGTTAGCCCATCTATTGATTCTGGCTTAATAGCATATTGGGGCAATTTAGATAAAAGTTTGGAAACGTCAATTGGTATTTTTATTAGGTCAGTATTTTGATATGTCCCACAGGAGTGGCAGGGGAGTCTGAATTAACTAACAGTTTTTTTGAAGGGAAGTCTTTGAGGTTGCACAATGCATGTAGGAATGAGGTGATCTAGAATGTAATTTTATTTTGTGAGATTATCTCTCCTTTTGGAGACGTCTCACAAAATAAAAGGATTATTCATCTTTTAGTGGCCCTATTGTGATAAGAGGTTTGGGTAGTGTTCTAGTCAGGGTTCTCTCTGGAAACAGAATCAACACAAGATATCTGTTAAAAATATAAGATTTTATAAGAGTCTCTCACCTGACCGTGGGGATGCACAAATCCAGGTTCCGCCAGCAGGCTGCAAGCCAGGGGCTCCGATGAAGGGTCCTCGATGAATTCCTAGGAGAAGTACACTGTCAAACGACGAGTTGGGAAATTCTCTCTGAATGTTGAAATCAGTTCCCTTTTATGGTAGTCAACTGAATGGATAAAAGCGTCATCCATTCTTGATCCAATCTTGCTGATTGATGCAGATGTAATCAGCCATCCATGCAGTAAATTCAATTAGCCCAGTGCTGTGCTGGGCACAATTACCTGGCCAAGTTGACACATTAGCCTAACCATCACAGGTAGTGCACACTTTAAAAGGACATCTGAACTGCTAGATATAGTTTCTTCTACAATTTAGTCTGATTTTTTCTTGGAGTCCAGGAAATCCTTGTCCAAGATTTAAATTCAGCATGACTGGTACTCCAGGATCAGCAAATAGTCTAATTTTAGAAGCAACTGACTTAGAGACTCTGGAAGATCAGGTGAAAGGGGGTTGGGCAAAAGAGGTCTATGGAATCAGTATGTCTAGTATCAAAGTTTTTTAGTGTTTCTTCTGCACACTTCAAGGAATCTTTTAAAGTGGATATTTTAGAGTAACATTTATCTCTTAGAAGCTTCAGAACTCTAATTGAAAAATGTTCCTCACACCTTTTGTGAAGTTCTGGAACTGCTCTTTTCAAGTGGACTTCTCAAGTGCACTATTTTAACTAGCTCAAATGTTCCCCAAAGTGGCCACTTCAAATTGAGTCATTCCAGTGAGATTTACCCATTTATTAAAAAGCCAACACAAATATGACCTAGGCCCATAGTGATAAAACATTTAAGTAACAGGTTTTTTTGCTGATTGAGAAAACAGATTCCAATTTGAATTGAGGAGAGGCCATGTTCAATCAAAATGCTAAACATGAAAATTATATAAGTGTCCTGCAAACAGAAAAATGGCTATCTTAAGGTGTGCTGGAACGTCAGTACAGAATACTGACAGAACAAGATATTCACCAAGGAGACATCTGGATCAGACCAAAACCAGAATCAAGTCTAACAATTAACTTAAAGAGCTCACTGGAAAGAAAGCAGAACTCACATCTGAGGGAAACATATAACTCGTGCTTCTCAGATGGTGAAAGAACAGTGGACACAAAGGGCCCTGTGGGTACTGACACTCAGTTGTTCACAAGTCATAGGGATGGTCGGAGGTCTCCTCTGGATCCCACTTCTAACCAGAGACTATTAAAAGAAACCAAGTCACCAATAATAATCAATAATCAATAAGGTGGGTTTACTGAAAAAGAAATTCTTCAGCAGGGAGATCTCAAACCAAAGTAAAGGTCTCAAATGTTTAGTAAATTAAACTAGCTTATGAAGGCAATTAGATGATTTCCAAATAGGAAGTTGCACTAAATGGTTAGCATATAGGTTCCTTATTATAAAGGAGGGTTTTACAAAATGAGAATGATCATTGATTGACTATTATAATGTACTTGTTTATTTCTGATAGATATCTCTATTGGACTAAACCATTTTATTTCCAATTGTTGCTTAAACTGCAAATTTTGCAGCATATGTTCCTTTTTTACCCCAGAAAGCCCTGCTTTTATTTTTTATTTTTAAAAATGAAATTGTTGACCTTTATGTGAATTTCACCAGTTTTTGCCCAAATGTCCTTTTTCTGTTCCAGGATACAACCCAGGATCCCACATTGCATTTAGTTGTCATATTTCACCTTCATCTTCTCTAATTTATGACAATTCCTCAATATTTCCTTATCTTTCACTTTCTTTTACCTTTAAGTCTATCACCACATAGTGTGTTATAGTCCTGTGCCTTGTACAATCCATCCAAAGTGTACACTCAGTGGCTCTCACTTTCATCCAGAGTTTTACAGTCTTTGCCTCAGTAAATTTTTGGACTTTTCCTTAGTCCAAAAGAAAAAATCCCATACCCACCTATTATTGACCCTTAGCATTGATATAGAATCTTCTCTGACATTGATGCAAGAATAGTACAATATTGCTGTTAACTATAGTCCATAAGTTACATTAGTAGTATTTTCCTCATGCATCACCATATTCTTACCTCCTTGTAATAGTGATGTACATTTGTTCTAGTTCATAGAACATTTTTGTATTTGTATTATTATTTTTTTTCAAAGATTTATTTATTTTTATTACATATCTCCCCTTCCCCCCGCTGCGGCGATGCGCCGAGAGTGGTCACTGCGCATGCGCAGATTTCCCCGCTTGTGGGCGGTCTCTGCGTCCGTTCAAGGCCGGCTTTCAGTTCGCGGGTGGCTGGCTGCGCTCCATCCGCGGGCGACCTGCCCTGTCCGTGGCAGCTTCTTGCCCTCCCACGGCGGCTCCGGCCCACCCATGGCGGCTTGCCATTCTCAAGGCGGTCTGCCCGCTAGGAGAGGTCCCCGGGAATCGAACCCGGGGCCTCCCATGTGGTATGCCGGCGCCCTATCCACTGGGCTATCGAGCCGGCCCCTATTTGTATTATTAATCACAATCCTCATCCACATCTGGGTTCACTATGTTATTCAGTCCCTAGATTATTCTCTAGCTTTCTTTCAATTGACATTTGTGTCCTTAGACTACCCCTTTCAGCCACAAGCACATTTATAAACCAGCTGCATTAGCTGTACTCACTGCAATATATTACCGTCAACTCTATCCACTTCCACAATTTATAGTCAAGCTAATTAAAAATTCTACAACTATTAAGCATCAGTACCTCTTCTTAATCCTCATCTTATCTTTTAGTAACCGATATTCTAGATTTTACCTCCATGTGTTTTTTCCATATTTAGTTCATATTATTGAAACCATACAATATTTGTCCTTTTGTGTCTGGCTCATTTCACACAGCATAATGTCCTCAACATTCATCCATGTTGTGATATGTGTCCCAATTTCATTTCTTCTTCCATCATATGTCTATGTTTATCCACTCATCAGCTGATGGAAACTTGAGCTATTTCCATTTTTTGGCAATTGTGAATAATACACTATGAACATCTGTATGCAAATGTCTGTTCATGTAACTGTTTTCAGTTCTTCTGGATGTATTCCTAGAAATGGAGGAACCAGCAAACTCTCTTTCACCGAGGCTGCAGCATTCTACATTCCCATCAAAAGTGAAAGAGTATTCCTATTTCTCTACATCCTCCTCAGCACTTAGTTTTCTGTTTTTTTTTTAATAATGACCATCCTATGTTGCGTGAGATGATATCTCATTGTAGTTTTGATCTGCATTTCCCTAATAGCTAGTAATGGTGAACATTTTTTCATGTACTTTTCCACTATTTGTATTTCCTCTTTGGAAAAAATGTCTATCTCATTTTTTGCCCATTTTTAAATTGGATTGTTTGCCCTCATATTGTTGAGTTGTAGGATCTTTTTATATAGCATAGAAATCAAACCCTTATCAGATATGTGATTTCCAGATATTTTCTCCCATTGAGTGGTCTGCTTTTTCACTTCTTGACAAAGTCTTTTGAAGCACAAAAGTGATTAATTTCTATAAGGTCCCATTCATCCACTTTTTATTTTTCATTGCTTGTGCTTTGGGTGTAAGCATTAAGAAACTACCATATAACACAAGGTCTTGAAAATGTATCCCTACATTTTCTTTTAGAAGTTTCATGCTTGTAGCTTTTAAAAATTTTTTAATAAATAAATTTTATTGATACATATCAATGAAGTGTACAAGTCATCAAAGTGTATAATAAATGTTGTTTGGTATAAGCATATAGCTGTACATTCATCATTTCAATCATTATATAGCATTTTCATTATTTAAATAATAGTAAACAAAAAACAAATAAACAAGATATGCTTCCTTATATAAAATATATAAAAGCTATGTTTGTAGCTTTTATATTTGGGTACTTGATCCATTTTCAGTTAATTTTTGCATAAAGTTTGAGATAGGGGTCCTCTTTCATTCTTTTGGATATGGATAACCAGTTCTCCCAGCACTATTTGTTGAATAGATTGTTCTGACCCAGCTGGGTGGGCTTGAGATCCTTGTCAAAATCACTTGAACATGCCTGTGAGGGAATGTTTCTGAACACTCAGTTCAGTTTCATTGGCTTATATCTCTATCTTTATGCCAGTACCATGCTGCTTTTACCACTGTAGCTAGATAATATAATTTAAAGCCCAGAAGCGAGTCCTCCAACTTAGTTCTTCTTTTTTAAGATGTTTCTGGCTTTTTGAGGCCTCTTTTCCTTCCAAATAAATGTGATAATTGGCTTTTCTAATTCTTTAAAAAAGACTTTGAATTTTTATTACGTTTGCATTGAATTGGTAAATCAATTTGGGAAGAATTAACATGTTAACAATATTTAGTCTTCCAATCCGTGAACATAGAATGTCCTTCCATTTATCTAATTCTTCTTTGGTTTCTTTTAGCAATGCATTTTGGTTTTCCGAATACAAGTCCTTTGCATAATTGGTTAATTTTTTGCCTAAATATTTGATTCTTTTAGTCACTATTATAAATGGAATTTTTTCCTGACTTCTTCCTCAGAGTGCTCATTACTAATAGAAATACTACTGATTTTTGCATATTAATCTGATATACTGCTACTCTACTAAATTTGTTTCATAGCTCTAGCAGCTTTGTTGTAGATTTTTCAGGACTTTCTAGGTATAGGGTAATATCATCTGTAAATAACGAAAGCTTTACTTCTTCCTTTATAAGCTGGACACAATTTATTTCTTTTTCTTGCCTGATTACTCTAGCTAGAACCTCTATCACTATGTTGAACAACAATGGTGAGGGGACATCCGTGTCTTGCTCCCAAACCCAATGGGAAAGCACTCGGTCTTTCACCATTGAGTACAATGTTAGCTGTGGGTTTATCATATGTGCCCTTTATCATGTTAGGAAATATTTCTTCAATTCCTATCTTTCAGAGTGTTTTTATCAAGAAATGATGCTGTGTTTTGTCAAAGACCTTTTCTGTGTCAATTGAGATGGTCATGTGATCTTTTTCTTCAATTTATTAATGTGATGTTGAACACTGATTGATTTTCCTGTGTTGAGCCAACCTTTCATGCTGGGATAAAACTCACTTGATCATGATGAATAATTCTTTTAATGTGTTGTTGACTTCAATTAGTGAGTATTTTGTTGAGGATTTTTGTATATTATTCAAAAGGGGGGCTGGCTGTATAGCCCAGTTGGTAGAGTGCTGGTTTACCACATGGGAGGCCCCGGGTTTGGTCCCCGGGTCTTCTCGAACGGGCAGACTGCCTCAAGAAGGCAAGCCAACACGGGTGGGGCAGGCCACCTTGGGTGGGGCACACCGCCACGGGCAAAGGCAAGCCCCCGTGGGCGGGCAAAAAGGCAAGCTCCTGTGAGCAAGGGCGAGCCCCCACGAGCAGGTGGGTCGCTGCGCCGGTGAGCTGACCTGGCAGGTCACCCCAGCAGGGGGAGACAAGCAGACACAGAGGAACGCAGAGAAAAAAAAATGAACACAGCAAGAACAAGCAAAAAGGGGGGTGTATGATAAATAAAAATAAATCTTTAAAAAAGAAACAAAAAGATGGGCCCGGCTAGATAGCTCAGTGGATAAAGAGCTCGCCGGTGTACCACATGGGAGGCCCCGGGCCCGGGTTCGGTTCCCGGGGACCTCTCTGAGCGGGCAGACGGCCTTGAGAAAGGCAAGCCGCCGTGGGCGGGGCCGGAGCCGCCGTGGGCAAGGCAAAAAGCCACCACGGGCAGGGCTGAGCCCCCACGGGCATG
>PVKH010003180.1:0-11184 GCA_004027955.1 Chaetophractus vellerosus | reverse complement strand
TGGAATGGAGCCACCCTGGAACGGAACGAGCCACTGCCGTGGAGGGCCGACTCGGCACGTCGCCGCGGGGACGGGGGGAGACAAGAAGCAGACATAGAAAAACACAGAAGAATGGACACACAGCAAGAGCAAGCAGAAAGGGGGGGGGATATGTAATAAATAATAAATAAATCTTTAAAAAAAAAAAAAAAAAAAAAAAGAAACAAAAAGAGTAGGTTGTTTGGATGTTTCTAGGAACTTGTCCATTTCATCTCTGTTGTCTAGTTTGTTGGCATACAGTTGGTCATAGTTTCCTCTTATGATCTCTTTTATTTCTGTGGGGTCAGTCATAACATCCCCAATTTAATTTCTGATTTTATTTATTTCCATCATCTTTTTTTCTTTGTCTGTCTAGCTAAGGGTCTGTCATTTTGTTGATCTTCTCAAAGAACCAACTTCTGGTTTTGTTAATTCTATTGTTTTTATGTTTTCAATTTCATTTATTTCTGTTCAGAACTTTGTTATTTTGTTTCTTCTGATTCATTTGGGAATAGTTTGTTGTTCTTTTTCCCATTCTTCCAGCTGTGTAGTTAGGTCATTGATTTTAGCTCTTCTTTTTTAATGTAAGTATTGAAGGCTTTAAATTTCCCTCTCAGTACTGCCTTTGCTTCATCCCATATGCTTTGATATATTGTATTCTCATTTTCATGTGTCTCAAGATAATTACTGATTTATTTTACAACTTCTTCTTTGATCCACTTATTATTTGTATGTTGTTTAATCTCCATATATTGTGAATTTTCCCTTAGTCTGCCTGTTGTTGATTTCCAGCTTCATGCCATTATGATCAGAGAAAGTGCTTTGTATAATTTCAATCTTGTTGAATTTATTGAGTTCTGCTTTGTTACTCAACATATGGTCTATCCTGGAGAAAGATCCATGTGCACTTGAGAAGGATGTATACCCTGCTCTTTTGGGGTACAATGTTCTGTTTTTGCCTATTAGATTTGGTTCATTTGTAATATTGTTCAAGCTCTCTCTTTCTTTATTGATCCTCCGCCCATCTATCTGATGATGAGAGTGGTGTATTGAAGTTTCCAATTATTATTGTAGAGACATCTATTTCTCCCTTCAGTTTTGCCAGTATTTGCCTCATGCATTTTGCGGCATATGCTGGTTCGGTACATATATATTTATGATTGCTATTTAATATTGGTGAATTGCCCCTTTTATTAATATATAATATCCCTCATGTCTTTAATAACAGCCTTGCTTTTAAAGTCTATTCCATCTGATATTTTATAGCTATTCCAGCTCTTTTTTTCTTTACTGCATGTGTGGTATATCTTTTTCCAGCCTTTCACTTTCAATCTATTTGTATCCTTGGGTCTAAGGTTAGTCTCTTGTAAACAGCATATAGAAAGTTCATACTTTCTTATCCATTTTGCTAGTCTGTGTCTGTTGATTAGGAACTTTAATCCATTAACATTCAATTTTATTACTGTAAAGGCAATTCTTACTTCACTCATTTTGATCTTTGGGTTTTATCTGTCATATCTTATTTTCACCACTTTTTTTTACACCTTAGTTACTTTTGCTGATAAAATTTTCTTTTCTAGCCTGTCTTCCAATCCTCTTTCTCCCTGTTTCTTGGTATGGCTTGTAATTTTTTTGTTGGTGTCTTCACATCTGAATTGCCTGATGTATTTATTTGGGGCTCAGTTTCTCTCTTTAGTCTAGTGCTTTCTATTTGATTAGCTTTGTGCTACAGCCCCTCTTTGACTCTTGGTTCAACTTATTTTGGAACTTTATAATGGCTTGTGTTTACCCAATCTTAACTTTTTCAGCTCTTTTTCATGCATTTCTTGCCCTTTCTCCCTTGCTGGGAGCACAGTAATAGCCAAGATGTGATTGGTGCTGTAAACAATGGAGACTGAAACAACCCACATTTCCCCAGAAACTAATGGAACTTTTCCCACCTTTCTACTTTCACAGGGGTGGGGATGGAGCCACTGCTGTGTGCAGCAATCCAGCTGTGTAGGACAAGACCATCAGTAGATGCCCAGAGAGATTGCTGAATCTTTAGGTCCCTTCCTCCCCTTCCTGGGGTGGTTATGGAGCCACAGGTGTGGGCAGTAAACTATATTGTGTGGACCAAAATTGACTGTAGTTACCCAGATAGACTGATGAAGCACCGTGCCCATCCTACTCTGCCAGGGGTGGGGATAGAGCCACAGGTGTGCCCAACAATCTAGTCCATGCAGACCAAAAGCAACTGCAATTGCCTGGAGGACTAAGGAAATACAACCTCCCCTCCTGTCCTACTGGGGGGTGGATGTAGCCACATAGGTGCCCAACAATCCACTCTGTGTGGACCAAAAGCAACCATAGTGCATGTTCCCCCCAACTTCCTCCCTGCCGGAGGTGGAGATGGAGCCCAGGCAAGGGCAGCAATCTGACCTTGGTTTAAAGAAGTCAGTCCCGTCACTTGATTTTCAATCAGCCCTGCTTCCCTTCATATCAGGGGTGGAGTTTACATGGAGGCTACTGACCTTCTGACTTAGACAAGTTCAACCTGTAGCTGTACTTTAGAATGGAATTTAGCCAGTCATATTTATTAATCAGTAGCTGATGTTGGTGCTTGATCATCTCTTCCTCCCCTGTTTTTGAGCACTGGAGCTTCCAACTAAAGCAAGGGAATAACTCCCAAGGTGAGTTGCTCTGCCAGCAGGGGATGGGCACTGGCCTCCATAGTATGGAGTGCTCTATTCATGAATCTTCTCTGCAGATGGGCAGTGTTCTCATTCTGTTCTTCCAAGGATGTTGCAGTTTGCTCTTCTAGTCTCCTGGGCCCCCAAACAGGTGCTTCAGATAGCTCTGGCTGGTTACTAACTGCACTGTAGGATGAGCAGGCTCTTGGAACTCCCTACACTGTTGTCATCTTGCTCTTCCCTCCCTGCTTTTTATTTTAACTTTTGAAAAACATCCCTGTCACTTCTCAGAAAGAATGTGTCTTAGTTTGCAGTAAGGCTGCTGATGGAAAGTACTAGAAATGGGCAGAAATGGGTTGGCCATTATGATAGGGATTTTATTTAGGGTAAAAGCTTACAGTTCTGAGCCTGTGAAATGTCCAAATCAAGGCACGATCAGAGATGCTTTCTCACCCAAGTCAGCTACTGGTGATCCTGGTGCCCTGCCATGTGGTAAAGCAAGATCGAGGCTGATCTCTTCTGAGGTATATGCCTTCTCCTCCAGAATCTACTATGTCCTAGAGCTCAGCTGTGGGTGACCAGACATATGGCTTGTCTCTTTCTAGGCCTCCTCTCTCATTCTCAGCTGCTCCACTTTCTTCCTGAGTTAGTTATGGGTTCTCAGGTGTATGGTTCATCTCTTTAGCCCTTAGCTGCTCCATGGGCCCAGCCCCTCAATGGCCTCTTTCAGTGCCTCTGTGCTCTGCTGATTCCAGACCCTGGGACTTGTCTCAACCTCTTGGGACTTCTGTTTTCTTGCAATCCTCTCTCTCACATGGCTGGATCAAACTGGTAATTTCCTTTCTCTGTATCCTCTTTCTATGTGTGTTTCTCATTATATAAGACCCAGCAAGAGAGCAGAGACCCAACCTGAGTTATGCCTCACTAATGTAGTCCAATCAGAAGCAATCTAATCAACTGATCTAAAGTGAATCTAATGCAGTCAAAGGGTACCACACCCACAGGTAGATTAGTTTAAGAATATAATCTTTGGGGATTCGAAAAAGAACTTCAAACTGTCACAGAGGGTCAGTGCCAGTACTGCCAAGGCAGATAGATATTTTATTTTACTTAATACCTATTAAGATTTTATTGTATTTAGAGGCTATCCTCACTTGGAACCAATCGAATAAAGACCTCCAAAGGGAGCAATCTAAGTAGGAAATTAGTCTACACAGAGCCCTGACACAAAATGAGCTTGACTAATTTACTATAGGTTCAAAATCTTCGTTCTCCTGAGTTCCTCCTAAGCAGCAATCCAAAAAATTCATGGGTCAAAGCTGAGACACTCAAGATGAAATATTTTGTAATATACTACCACTGAATTACCATTTTATAAGTTTACAGTTATAAAGAAGTCAGTCACACACAACAGGCCTTTTCTTTGGGTGTTAATGAAATGTTTTATTCCTGAAAATAAACTTCTTTCATTTCTCTGTGCTGAAAAAAGTCATGGTTCAAAAGCATTAATATAATTATACTTTGACATAAAAATACAGCCAAAAGAGAGGTAGAGGAAAACATGTTGTCATAGTGTGAATTTTGACAAATTGAAATGAAACAGGGATCTGATGTTGGGATAAAAATCAGTATTTTCTTTTTATTCTATACAAGACAGATATGGAAGTAATACATTTGTATTTTTAAAATAAAATTCACAGGATCATGCCTAATATATTTGTATTTTATTGATGCTATATTAAAATATAGCTTTTAATATTTATGGATGTAATAATTCTTTGCTAAATGGGAAGCAATTTGGAAATTTTCCTTCATACTTTTTTTTAATAGATTAGCAGATGGAAGCCTATATGGTAACATTTATTTATTTGAAATATACTTTAAAGTTAATTTTTCTAATATTTATTCCACTAAATTTATGCTTCTCAACCTGGAATACTTTTGTTTATGGGGATATTGACTGTATTTTTCAGGATGCCTTTAAAATCACAGGACAAATATCATGAGTCATCCTGAGCATGAATCTTTGTATTCAAAATTCAGGGGGAAGCTATATAATAAATCACACATTCTATATTATGGAATAGAATGCAGATTATGCATGTTTTTAAAGCAAGAGACTTCAAAGAAATTTGTTTTTTGTGGTAGGCTGTTTCTGGTTGTTTGCCCACCCCTCATAACTTGAAAGTTTCACCTTTTCCTATCACTAAGGTTATTTAAGTAGAAGAGTTTGAGAAATTCTGCATATTCTGCATTTAGCAATGGATTGCTTTATTTATAAGTTATGTTATTGAAATTTTCAAAGAACACTAAGTGATATAAGTAAAGACAGCTACTTAGGTTCTATTAGGCTAGACTGTAAGTTTAAAGATAAAAAGATGGACTTGAAAAGGACACATAGATATGTTCAAACTCATAGAACACATTAATTTATCATACAGTATAGTAGTATATAAAACCTAATCTATCAATTTTCAAAGTAGAAGAGGCTATCTCTTTCCAATAACTAAAACCCCACACCTTTATTTAGTGTACTTCTTTTTCTAGTATCAATGTATTGAGATTTCTTGGATAATAAATAAGTAAAAAATAAGTTTGTTTTCAGGATACCATATTTGAGCAGAGGAGGTAAATATATTGAAGGTATGTCTCACTGACTATTGTAAGGCTCAGACACTATCCATGTCCAACAGTAAAGAGCATTTGCTGACTGACCACTTTCCTGGTTGGGCCCAAATACATAATTTCCTCACTGTAAATTGTGCTAGATTTATATAGTCAAATCACATTCTGAATCACATTTTCTATGCTGGCCACCCATTTCTGTTTACAATTGAAGTTCAAAAATATATCACTGACCAGTCATGGTAAAGTTACTGTACGGTCTGTCTTCTCTCATTATAAATTGAATGAATTAGGTGAAATAATCTATGGTAGGAAGTTCAAAGCCTGGCACAACAACAACAAATCAATACATGGTAGCTCTGATTAGTTGTTTCAATACATTGTGAATATAAAACAGTTGTAAAAGATTAACAAAATGGTAACTTTTTTTTTAAAGAAATGACCTAAATTCTTACATTGGACATAAAACAAAGCTCACAAAATAAGAAAGATATGGGACAAGAACAATATAAGCTAAGACAGTAACTTATTTGAGACAAGGATTTCTATTTAGAATGTATCTGTGCTATCAAGTTACCTCAATCTGACATTCTTTTATATTTTTATTTTTGCACTGTATCTTATTTGGATATTTGGAACATAATAAAGTAGTGTTTTGTACTTATAGAGCATGTTTCATCAGACAGGTCAGGGCACTTTGCAAACTCATTAATCCTTATACCATCCCTAAGGGTGTGTAATAATTTATACAAGTGAAGATCTTTAAAGCTCTGAAATGTATAAACAATTTTATCCTATCATGTTGAAATGAAAGGACCAAACCTTAAATTAACCCATCATAGGTATAAAAATAGAGGTCCAAATAGCATGTTATGTTGTTTGTTGCTGTTGTTGTTTTTTTCAGGGGAGGGGGGAAGGTTCGAATAAATGTCTTCAACTAAATGAATATTGGAACAAGAAAAGGGTAAATCAATGTAATGAAAACAATTAAATCATGCTTCTGCATGTAGCAAAGCATATGATTCTTCCAGGAAAACATGGTATTTGCAGTCATTTTTAATTAATGCTTTGAGGAGAAATGAAAACCAGGTCCAAGATATCAGCCAATGCTAATGCTGATTTTGATCACATTTGGGACAGCTCATTGACAGTTAAACCCTTTATTTCTAAAGCTATAATTACTTTTACTTCAAATTGAATATTATCCAAATTACTTATAGACTTTCAACTGAGAATATCATATGATCCATCCAAAACTAATGGCTCTGTTCTTCTCATAGAAGCAAGAAGTTCATTTGTAGACATATACAGCACAATGGAAATTCTGGTCCAAGCATTCATAGAAAATTAGAGTTATACTAGAATAATGTTTTCATTAAAAGCAAAAGAAGCAGGTATTCAAAAATACCTAGAGATATTATACATTAAGAATTGCTTGATGAAATATGCTACATGAAAATCAGTTCTGCTGACTTCATTATCTTAGTTAGGAGAGTTATTGGATGCACCAGCTTTCCTAGTTTTAATTTGAGAATACTTTCTAAATATTACACAAACTTTCATTTATTTTTTAAAAGGGAAAAATAGACAGTAGACATAATTCAGACAATTGGTGTAAATCTATTATACTAAAAAGTACCTTAAGGAAAACACATGGCTTCATTGGACATGAGAATTATATAGATAAGGATGGGATTTATTTTGCCTGGGGACACTAGACAACTATACTGATGAGGAGATATTTGAAGTATGTCTTAAGGGATGGGTGAGTTCCTATGTAGTGAAAGAAGATAAGGACATTCCATGAAGAAAGTATGGCTTTTACAAAAGCCTGAAAGAATAAACTTGAACAACATGTCTAGGAAATTGCGAGTAATAGAATGGAAAGGGATTGTAAAGATTAAATAAGGTGGGGCCAGCTGTAGCTCAATTGGTAAGGCGCCAGTTTGCCACATGGGAGGCCATGGGTTCGGTTCCCGGGGCCTCCTTGAGCAGGCAGACTGCCTTGAGAAGGCAAGCCGCCACGGGCAGGGCAAGCCCCCACGGGCAGGGCAAGCCCCCATGGGCAGGACAAGCCGCCCGCGAGCAGGCAAGGCCACCACACGGTGAGCTGACTCGGCGGGTCACCGCAACGGAGGGGAGACAAGCAGACACAGAAAATGCAAAAATCAACACAGCAAGAACAAGCAGAAAGGGGGGGATAAATTAAAAAAAAAAGATTAAATAAGGTGGAAGTCAGTAATTCACAATTTTTGTATAGATATTTTCTTATAAGGAAATAGTCTCCAGTTGATTTTGACCTCAGAATCTTACCAAATAAAGACAATTGCAAATATATGTATGTAAACATTTATTTACCTGAAATCTTGATTTGATATATTAGAGCTATTACAAAAATACACAAAAATAGAAATTAACAGAATAAAAAATGAAATTAATAGTATTTAAATTATTTTAAAATTGTATTTAGTGTATGATGGCACAAATAATTTTTATTCTCACTATAATAATGTTTTAATATATTTTAGTGAGAACAATGGAATATGCTGCTCTTTCTCTTAAGTTTAATTTTATATTCAGTTTATTCTGGTCCATAGTTTTAAAACTTGTCTTATCTGAAGGACACATTATCTCCTCAAACCATATAGATCCAAGAGGAAGAAATGTTTTGCTTGTTTCTATTTAATTTCAGGAATTATTCCAGCCATTTTCAAATGCTTTAGGAAGAGGAAGTATTTCCTCAATACACATAGCTTATTGTTTTTTGATAATTAAGAAGAATCATCAAATGAGTTTAGAATTTGTAAGCACTGTGTTTAAACATTGCTGGAGCAATGTTATTGTTCTTGTTTTTAATGTCTTACTAATTTTAATGGTTCCATATTGTCATTTGCTGATTTTTCAAATCATTATACACATCAGGGAAAGTTAAGTTGATCATAAACAATAGTGGATGTAAATATTTACATCAATTTTCACTTAACGATTTCTAATTATTTGGCTGATTTCATACAAGCTCTGATGAAATTGTCGTTAATTTTACCTCACTGTGTGACTACTGAATAGTTTTTTCTAGGAGCTTCATGTTCCTTCCTTTACTTTCATTGTATTTTGATGTGTACAGTTTACATGTGTCCAGTTAAGTATGTGTCATGTTATCCTATATTAACTAAACTAATAAAATTCTGACAGGCAATCCTGTCAATCATTCTGTGCTGGAACTTTCATTCTTTGAGACACTGAGCTCCTTGCAGGATGCCTATCACATAGTGAGTGATAAAGTGAGGGTAAATAGGGCACCAAACATTAAAGCCATTTTCTTTCTTATTTCTTTAAAGTAATATACAAAAACCTTACAATTCTAATGTTTTCTTCCTGAACCAAACTGGTTCACTTTGAGAACCCTTCAGAGTTCCCCATAGAGAACCAAAGCCTCTATACTAGCTTCATACTGTCAGTTGTTCACTATGTTCACTTTTCTGTACAGTGTAATAAGATCTTAAATTCTGCAGGGTTATTCTCTTAAGATGCGGGAAGCAGTTTTATCCTCAGGAATCTTTTTAACCTTCCTGGTACTGGGTTTGATACAGATGGTACTTACTAGTTCATCCACCCGTTTTGTTTGAATCCAACGGACTAGGGAAGACAGTTCTAGATTTCTTTGTATTTATTAATTTTTTCATGGCACATGGAAACATATGAGAACCAAATTCTAGTTACTGTTAAGGAAAATCCTAGTTCCTTTGGAACATTGTGAAAATAAATTATCGTTTCAAACAGTAACTTATTCTAGTATTTTAACAGTTATGGACCTAAATTTTTAAAAAATGTCTCATTCTATCACTGTATGTTTTTGCTAGTTGGTATCAGTAGCAAAAGTAAAAAAAGATGGAAAGACTGAAAATTTAACATACTAGGAAAAAAGTAACAAATCATATGTTTACAATATTGCCCCCATAGAAAAAACTTTTTACTGCCTGTGGAAAACTCAGGCAGATGGATAGATGAATTGAATGGGGGTGAATAGATAAACAGATGTTGTTCATAATGTTAAATACATATACTCTAGTCCCTCAAAAAACAAAAAGTTGGTCACTTTTTAAAAAAATCTGTTTTTTTATCAATGGTGCCAAAGCAAAATCAGTCACATAATCTGGGTTGAAGCTATCATCATGTCATTTCCAGTTCTTCCTCAGTATACCTAACAGGGCCACATTATGAAGTTCTTTGTACAATTGTTGGAGGTAGTTAAGAGAAACATTTTAAGCAATATCACCAGTTATAGATACTTTGATCTTTTTTTAACTTTATATGGCATTGGCATTGGGTTGAAACATAACTGGTAATTAAGAAATAAATATTGAATAAATGAGTGGATTATCCAATTATTATCAGGATATAACTTAATATCTTTCTTTAAAAATATATCTTCCCATCTTCCCAAGTGATGGGACATTTGTTCATTGATACAGACTTCGTAGATCAAAAGCTTCATGAAGTCAAGTATTGGGTTGGTTTTTGTTCCCTGATACATGTTTAATATTAACCCAGTGCCTGTTATAATGTGGCCACTGATATATCTTTCGAATGAATAAAAGCTTGGTTCCAAATAGTAACTGATTTCTTGATGGCAAAATATTCAGTCTCTCACATCTAGCCAAATTTTCCTGTGAATTGACTCCATTTGTAAGTTTCTCAGGTCCTTTTACACATTAATTCATGATTACTTCACATGATATCTTTTGAAAACAACAACATAATGATCTTTAGAAATAAATTTTAGTATAAAACATCAAGGTTATTCGGTCTATGAGATATTATATGCACAGTGCTTCTTCATGTTCTGCTCTGAGGATTTTAACAGACACTGTTCACTGCTCTTGGAATTCTCTTTTCTTACATCTTTGTATAGCTTTCCCTCCTCATGATCCATGTTTTAGGTCAAATTTTACTTTTGTGAAAATACTTCTCTGGCCACTCAACGAGGTTAGCACCCATCCCCCTATTTAGTCTTTTCCTAATTCATTAGCCTTCTTAAATTTTCTTCAAAACTTTTAGTAATGCAGGAATGCATTTATTTAGATATTTATTGTAGATTATTTTCTCTTTCCTACATAGAATGTGAGCTCCATGAGGGAAAAAGCTTGGTCTTTTTCACAGTTCCATCACCAGTGGCTAGAATAGTGCCCATAATTTAGTAGGAGTTCAATAACTATTTTACATATAAATAAATAAACAGGAAAAATAAATAAATAGATGGGTTTTAAATCATGGCTACAAGATGAAGCCCTTATTTCTGCTTCTTAGGTGTTGTTTTTTAAGAATATTTTTTAAGCTGCTTTTCTTAGATTTTTTTTCTTTGTTTAAGTTAATTTATAGCTGTCACATATCTACTTCTAAAATTCTCCAAAGGGATGTTCTAATGAATGTATAATCCTTAGTGCCTTCTCTTCTTTGGGTGTACCATGGTTGTAATTTAACTGTTTATTTAGTAAAGTTATTTTAAGGTCATATTTATTTATATCTGATTATATAGTTCTATATCTCATTTGATCTGACCTCATTAGTGCAATTTCAAAGTTTATTCTGTGCTTGGCTAAACTAGTTCTCATGTATTAAAGCAAGCTGGTAATTTCAGTGAGAATTTTACTGTGATGATGATATTTGAAATCATCTAGAAGACAGAGTTAATATAACCTCGACCACATTTTATTAATGTAATTTTATTACATTAATCTGTACCATGGAGGCCAAAAATCTAGGGTTTTTGACTCCTGGTATCAGACATTTTTAAGACATTGAAAAGTTAAGATACCATCATTTTCCTTTGACATTTTCTCTGAGCTATACTGGTTTTTTTTTGTTTTTT
>PVKH010003179.1:0-25433 GCA_004027955.1 Chaetophractus vellerosus | reverse complement strand
AATATAGGAGTTTGTGCACTTTAAAGTGTAGTGTTGATATAGGATTAACTACATGGTGTTGTGAAGACTAGATGGAATATAGTTACTTTGTAGACACATGGATTTCTTAACTATCACTTATAAAAAAATTACTTCATAGTTAAATCTTCCTGAGTAAAATCACTCTTCAAATTATCTAATATTAAGTCAATCTTCAAGTTTTCCTGTCTATAAAGTTACAAATGGGATAAATGTTATGATACTTTAGGAATCTAAAATCTTAAAAATTATCCCCATGTATTTTATTGAATTTAAAAATAAATTAACATGCCTGATTTTATTATTATGACACTTTAGAAACATAAATTCACAATATTTGCTCAATTAATTGTAATTTTAAAATATGCAGGTAAGAATCTTGGTGAAAAAAAAAAACCCCCCGGGAAAAAACTTTTTTTGGTACTTAGTTTCCTAGTTTGCATCTGAACAGATTGATTTCTGCACACACACACATATATATGCTTTCAAATTAATACTTTCCAGTTAAATATTATTTTGACTTTCGGTAGTATATGTACAATATCATAGACTAGCACTTTGTTCTTAAATTTTAATTCTAAGGTCATTTCTATTTAACATTGAGAAGAATAGTTTATTATTCAACTGTTACTATAATAGTCCTTTAATAGAAAAGACTATCTTTAAATTGATGCATATTCATGGATTTTTGCTATTTTTATTTAATGTAACTCAAACAGCTTCCAAACAATTTGAAAGTTTTTTTAAAAGCAATACATTTTGCATTTAATTACTTTAAACGTTTTACTTGAATTATATGAGCTAGAAATTGAAAGAGCTATAGGTATGGGTAGCTTTTAGCATTGTTGAATGAGAAATAGATTAATGAATCAGTCGTTGATTCTTTTCGTTTTATGACTTTCATTCTATTTTTAAATAGGTACTTGAGTGGCAATACAGGATTTTACTAGTATCTACATTTAGAATTTTTGGAAAAATCATCTAAACTCTCAGTACCTTAATTTCATCATCTCTGTTATGAGTACCTTCCTCAATCTCCTGGGCAGAAGTTTACTTCTGGAAAAAATAAAAGATTCATAAAAAAATTAATAAATTGTCTTTAAACTTTTTATTATTATGAACGTGATAATCAGTCAGAATTGAAGTGTGATTATACTTAACATTTCAGACTAGGGAATTTTTGGAAGCTTTACTAAAATTTTGCCTTAAACCTTCTTCCCTTTGAACGGTTACTTCATAACAGTATGTGTTTGTTTCCTGAATACCCTGCCCACTAAATGAAATGAAGGTATTCAGAAGAGAAAGAACAGGAAGTAGCAGGTTTTTTTAATACTTTGCCCCCTTTGGTGACATCATTAATGTTGATTGTTATTTACTGTAATGTGCAATTATAGTATACGGATCAAATTTCAGTAAGTAAAATAAACCATTTTAATTTAATTTCCCTGACAGAATATGGGTAGTGTGCCATAATTTTGCATGAGACATATCAGGATTAAGTTATTAAACTATAGTTATATCTTGATATATTTCACAGAAAGGATATTTTGAGATTAAATGATGACTACTCCATCTTTTTTTTTTTTTTTTAAAGATTTATTTATTTTTATTACATATCTCCCCTTCCCTCCGCTGCGGCGACGCGCCGAGAGTGGTCACTGCGCAGGCGCGGCTTTCCCCGCTTGTGGGCGGTCTCTGCGTCCGTTCACGGCCGGCGCTTGCTTCAGTTCGCAGGTGGCTGGCTGCGCTCCATTCGCGGGCGACCTGCCCTGCCCGTGGTGGCTCTTGCCCTGTCCGTGGCAGCTTCTTGCCCTGCCCACGGCAGCTCCGGCCCACCCATGGCGGCTTGCCATTCTCAAGGCGGTCGGCCCGCTAGGAGAGGTCCCCGGGAATCGAACCCAGGGCCTCCCATGTGGTATGCCGGCGCCCTATCCACTGGGCTATCGAGCCGGCCCCTAGTCCATCTTTTGATACATGACCTACAAGGTCCTACATGTTGTATACTCTCTAGCTCCCATCCCAATTACCTCTTTAATCTTTTTATTCTTTTACTTCTCCCGTTGTTTACCCTCCACCAGCCACAAGGAACTCTTTGATCTTCTAGAAACACATCAGATATGCTCCCACCTTGCATTTCCTCTGCCTGTAATGCTTTCTCACCAAATAATCATATGGCTAGTTCCCTTACTTCCTTAAGTTCTTTCCTCAAAACTTGCCTTCTTAGTGAGGGCTTCCTTGGCTACTGTGCAAAATTGTGACACCCCCTGGACATTTCATTTCCTTCTTACCTGCTTCAAGTTGCTTCTTAGCACTTAACCAAAATGTATTACAATATATTTTACTTATTTATCTCTTGCACTAAAACGTAAATTTTATGAAAGTATGGGTTTTTAGCTGTTTTATTTTCTCATATATCCCTGGTACCCCAAAATGCCTGGATTATATATTTGTTGAAGGAGTTAACATTATAGTACACTATAAATAATTCCAGATAATCTTAGATGAACCAGGACAACTCATATTCAGTATTCCAAGCTATTACTACTAAAAATTTTTGTCTTCTTTTATCAAAATAGTATCCCATACCATATACATATTTTCTGTCTTTTTGTGAAGGTACTAAATATTATACTAAAATAAATAGTCATTTTATCTTCTCTTATATTTAAAGTTTATAGATTTTCCCTTGATATGTATATATTTGTATATTTAATATCAAATAAGGAAAGGTCTTTATTTTCAAACTATTTTAATCACCAGTTTCTTCATATTTTAACCTCATTCGTTTTATTATAAATTTTGATATTTACTGGAAGTAACTCTTAGTGCTTTGAATCTTGAAATCTATAAAAAGTTTTTCAAATAATAATTTCAAATAATAATAATTCCTATATTAAAAATGTTAAATACTTATCAAAGAAAGTTTACATGAGAACTAATTTAAAAATCTGAAAAAAAGATTTAGACTCTAGAAATATTTTTAGGTTCTTGTCATACACATTATCTAATGTTTCTGACAAGCTCTGATTTTTTTTTATTTATGCTAGAAGTTACATGGGAAGACCAGCAGAAAAAGGTGAATGGTACAATAACTGATGACAAACCATTGCCGAAAAAGAAACACCAATCTGAGCCAGGTTTGTCAGGTTTTATAAAACCATATGAAAGCATGAGACTAAAAGCATTGCATTTCATGCTTTTTAAATGAGTGTGTGCTTGTTGTACCTCATTTTTCTCATTTGATATGAAATTTATAGTATGTAGTACCCAGTTAGATAAGAGTGGCAAATACTTTCTTTCAAGATTTGTTTAGAAAAGTAATTCTACATATTTTGGAAAACATAACACTGTTATTTTATTATTTAGTTCTTTTGAAAAAAATGACTGTCTAAAGCGCAAATGGTCATCTGATTTATATATTTGATTATTTTGACCCAAATAACAGCAGTACCTTAATGTACTTGTTACCCTAAAAAGTACTTAGTAATCACAATATATTATTTAAAGTTTCTCTTTGTTGTCTATTCTTTTATTTTTAATTGCTAATACTAATAAGGTATTTATACCTTATATTGGTAACAATTTATTTACAACTTCTGGAGCTTCAAAATGTGAACACCAAGGAAGAGGGATACCATAGTACATGATTTCAACAGGGAGTCTCTTTAAAACATTAATTCTACCAATAAATTGAAATGGAGTGTTTTTATCTTACTATCTCTTCTGTTTTGGGGGTAAAATTATGAACTAAGTTGAAGGCAAAAACTTGAACCAGGAGTAAAAGGAGGAGAGGCAAGGTGCAGAGAAAATCAACTGAATAATCAGCACTATTTTTAATCAATAATTGGATGAGAGAACATTGAAAATTTATAATTCAAATGGAATTTTGGTAGTGGTACCATTAAAAAAACCTGGGTCTGGAACTGTTAATGTGTTTTTATATGATGACTCATTTCATATTAGAACTCTAAAACCTATGTTTTAAAATATAACAACATTTAAATTAAAGTTATTAACAATTATTCATTGCTATCCTGTTGTATGCCAGGCATTGCATTTGGCACTTAGCTCTAGGGGTAGATAAGACAGGCATAGCAATTGCCCTCTATGAGGCAAAAGTTACATCCTGGAAAAAATTACATAGATTAAAAATAATTGGGAGTGGGTGTAGCTCAGTGGTTGAGCGTCTGATTTGCATGTACGAAGTCCTGGGTTCAAACCCTGCTACCTTCTAAAAAAAAGTATAGTAGTAATTATTAAAATTGTGATAAAGGTTGTTAAGCAGAAGAATAGGGTGTTTTAAGAAAAAGTATCATGATACCTAACAAGTCTGGAGAACAAGATAAGACGTAATAGAGCAAATAACAAATCTCTTTTAGTAAAACAGTAAATAATTAAAATAAATTTAAAAAAGAGAATTCACATGAGGAATTTGAGTATATGCATAAAGGTGTTAGAAAAATATCTTACATGATAGGGTGACTTACATGTCTTTTCAAATCTTCAGTTAACAATCACTTAGTTTATTTGAAAAATAGTGAATCTCTTAATATATTTCAGGGAAATATATTTTTTAAGTGAATAAAAATAAGGATGAAAATTCATGGTTTATGTTATGACTTTTATAACAAAAATTAATGGAAAAATTTCTCCTTGCTCTGTTATGTGATATGGGTTATTCTTGGTCATAAATTAATATTTCATTTCTCTTGTTTGCCTTCATGTCTAATTACATAAATATGTTTATGGCCTTATCACTGTGTGGTGTTTTAAATCATGAAGCAATGCAATGCTAAAAAACAATAGCTTAGAATCTCACACACACAAAATTTAAAATGTACTCCTTAAATATTATTAATTCATTCTCACTTATTATACAGAATATATATTTTGTATTGTTTAAGCCCCCTAAATGAATATAAAATTAATGTAATTAGAGTATTTTAATTTAAAATCTGTACAGATTGTCTCATTTGCAGTTGTGCACTTTGCTCTCTAGCAGGGAACTTGGCCCTGGAAAAGCAAACCCTAAATGTCTTGATTAAGTATAGAATATGCTAAGGCAATAAAAGCAGTGTTACATCTTGTGTTCCATAAATATTTTTTATTTGTTTGTTTCTAAAAGAAAAGTAAGATATGTAAAAATGTTTTTTAATTATTGAAACTTTGAAGTGATGAAATGGGACTAATTACTTCAATAACTTGTTTATGAGGTCGGGCTTTACAGAAGATTTGTTTAGAGTCATTATTTTACAATAAGTAAGTACATCTACAATATTAATATTCTATTAATTGTGGTAAGTACTTAAAAGTAATATTAAAAATCTGAAATCATCTTTCATAAATTTTCAATAATTCTTCATCTAAAGGATTATTGTGGTAAACTTGTGGCATTATAAAAAGTTTGTAAGGACTTTAACCCAAACCTGAGATGGAAAGTCTGTTTATATCAATATCTTGTATTGCTATCTTTTTCTATTACTGGTTTATGTAAGTCTATGCAAGAAAAACTTATAATACCTCATAATTTTGCCATTTCTAGGTTGTATGCTAATGATAAAATCCACTTAATTTTAAATATAAGATTGTGTAACTGGAGGACTAAATGGCATGGCACAGATTAGAAAATGAATTAACAAATATTTGAATGGACTTGATGTATTATGGACTAGTATCTGCATGTTTTTAAAGAAAAATCCCTGGACTAGGCTGTCCTAAGAGGATTATAAATATAGGAGGGTGACTATACTTCCGTAAATCTGTAACTTAATTGACCCATTATGGATGAAGATCATTGGGAAGTATGATGTTTATCATACTGATTTCTTTGGTGTGAGCATAAAATATAAGAATTCCTACACATGATTTTAAACCCCAGATTTTATGGATAATATTTCAGGTAGATCACTTAATGTCTTACTTTATGCCATAAAGTTAACAAAAAATTCTTAATGTAAATCAAAGATACATACACATGGATAATCTATTGTTTGTTTTTTCAATGAGCAATCTGATTCCAGAAAAGAGTATTATAGTACATGGTAATGCAGTGTTATTAAACATTTAAAACAAACTTTGAACAATTGAATTTTATTATTTTTACTTTACAAGTTTTCTTTGTTCTTATAGTAATTAGAAATGTGCCTGAGAAAAGAGCATATTTTTAAATAAAATATTTATCTCATATTTTACTTAAACTCATCATACAAAAAAATCTAGTGAGACAGCTAACTTAAATTAGAAGTTCTCCTGGCTGAATGGATGTTTTGGTACTATAGAAAGAAACTCTTGGAAAGACTAATCTTATGACTTAAATAGCTCAGGATCTATTTGAAGATATTTCATTTTTATAATTTTAAATTATTTCTGATATGCTTGATGATTATTTGATTTAATCCAAAAAAAGATTGTCAGCTTTATTATTTTCTAAGTGTGAAATATGCTATATTTAGAAAATTCTTGAATTGATTTAGCTATCTTTATTGGCATTATAATTATCCTGAAACCATGACAATGCTACTTACCTTGTTGTATCTTATCTGGAAGATAAGTCTATGTTTTTCCATAAAAATGAGGGTAATGAAACACATTGCTGGGGTGCTGTATGAATATATAATGTTGTGGAAATTGAAAACGTGCAAAGTAACTATTTGTGTTTTACTACTTATTATAACATCTTCATGCATGTATAAGCCCCTAGTTTTAGCATTATGTAATTTAGTTAACATATTAACCTTTAATTTTTTAACATAAGCATTTCCTTCATTCTTTATAGAAGCTATAACTATGGTGAAAACATGGATTTTTTTAACCTAGTTTTTTACCTTCTGTATATTTTGTACTCTTGTTTCCTTTTATTCTTAATATTTTGTTATTTCTTAAAAGTAGAAACATTTTATTTTAGTCTAAATCAGTGTTCTAATTACATGCTGGTTTAAAGCTTCTAGCTGGAAAAAAGTCAGGATTTTGTTCATAGTCAATATTAGCAATTTCAGAATTTCTAATTTTTTCTTGATTATTGTAGAGTGAATGTATTGTAATCTTGATGGGAAAATGTGATGCAGGATTAATGAAGTAAATATTTTATCGCACACAAATCAACGAATGGAATTTTGGGATCAGATACTACTAACACTTTCAGAAGTAAACATAACATTCTATGATAGCAGACATGTTTTCCTATAGATAAAGTGACATTTCATGATTTATGAGGTTGGGTGCACACTTAAAATTGGATCTCCTCTGAGCATACTGATAAGTTTATAAGGTCAAGCCTGTACTTGATTGACTATGCTTTTTATGATATAAAAAGGGTACTATAGTTTGTGATCAATGATTTTAAACTCTCTCAGTACATATTCTGAGAGGGTTTTTTTTTCTTTTTCATTGAAAATTACATTATGTGCCATATTTTTATGATAGAATCAGAGAAAATTAGCAAGAAAGAGAAGATACATAAAAGTAAAATTTTCTTGTAAGTTTAGTGAACTCTTAAAAACATCAACATCTTTTAAAAGTTTGTACCATGCTTATTTTATTTTATGGTTCTTGGCAAAATTATGGGAAATGAAAATTAGTTTTAAAATAATTAGTTCAAATCATTTCAATTGAGTAATTTTTCAGAAAGATTTTTGTCACAGAGGAGGAGTTTTAGTTTGTTATCTGTGAACTTGGTAAACATTATGCTTTTATATTTTAGGTCTATCCTGATCTTTAAATAATCAAGCCTGTCCTATTATGTAGATGCTTATTTAGCCTCTTTTTTGAAAGATGTCACTCTTTCCTCCACGAAGGAAATATTCTAAGATTCTGTGATCTTTAGTAAACTCTCATTATTGGAATAGCTTTAGTTATGTGCAAGTTCTAATATACATTTGAAATCTTGGTGCTTTTCTGTTTCATTTTGTCAGGAATTTTCATAATATAATGCATGCTATAGGACATAAGTTAACTCAATTTCAATTAAATCTGATAACAGCACAAGAATATGCTTGCTATAAATGGTGATAGGTAAGAACATTTGCCACTCAGCAAAGTTTCAAATAGATATCATACAACCTTCATAAAAATTGCATTTATGGGTAAACAGGCCCCAAGTATTTGACTTTTTAAACAAAGTTGATTATAGATTATCATTTCTGTTTGAACTTGAGATATGTGTTCAGTTGAAATATCATAATAATTTGTTTTGGAAGAATTTTTGGTTTGCTGACATTATAGTCATACTCTTGAACTTATTTTTTCGACTCAATTATGCTTAACAAAATGATTTTTAAATACATATATTTTTTATCTGCAATATGTTTTTTTTAAATGTTAAGAATCAAAATTAGCTTTAGTATGTATATGTATATGTATATGTATATGTATATATATATGCTACTTTGCTTGATTAAAAACCCAGCTTTACTTTTTATATAGTTTGTACTAGATGGTGCATTGAATTTCAAATATTTGTTCAAAAATCATTTACCATAAGTGATGAAATGGTGTTTGTGAGTTATTAATTATATTTTATAAATGTCTTCTTTTTCAGTGTAATTTATTTCACTTCTCTTTCATTAGTTTGTATGGTGGAATGATCCCTCAAAAATAAGATGTTTTTTATACATACATACATACACACACACACACACACACACACACGTTCTCTTTATATTTTCTGAATAAAAAACAAAGAGCCAGCCATTGTTTTGACAGTAACGGACACCTTAGACAAGGTTTACCTTTACTATGTATAATTACTCTGAACTGGTTATTGGTTAGATGAACATTTGGAAAGAGTTCTCATTAGAATTGCCATTTACAGCACTGAAAAGTAGAATGACTGTGTCAAGGTAGTAATCAAATGAAAGGTAGGAAGATGGGGAAAATGGAAGGGCACTCAGCTTTTCCAAGGTTCACTGAAGTCTACGATTTATTGCAATAATGTATGAAAAATAAACATGTATGGCTTATTACCATTTAAATAAGACATGACTTATGTAAATGAGATAGATGACTCTAAAGATCTCTTTTAAAATAGGAATGTTTTAATATAAATATCACATGGTAAAACTATAACTATATGGAAGGCAAGAAAGCTAAAAAAAGTTTTACATATATTTAGTATAAATGTAGTTATGCATTGAGATTTTATGATTTGTGTGAATATTCTATCTGCTGTATTAAAGTTATATGATTTTTATATAAGCTTAGTTATAACCTATTTCCTAATGGATCATATTTAAATATACAATCGGTAGATGATTTAATTGAAACTTTCAGTTAGTAGTGAGATCCTTGTCAAAAAATCTCTCATTTTCATCCCTTTATGAGTATTATAAATTTTGCTGTATTTTTTAAAGATATTTTGGTTATTGATACTAAGATACATGTTACTATGTTTCCTTACAGGTATAAAAGTATTGGTGTGCTATTTACACAGTTGTAGCATGAACCTCTTTTCAAACTTCTAATACTATTCAACAAGATATCACCATGAGAGGTTTTGTTTCTTCCTTATTTAGACTTTTTATTTCACATGATTTTTATTGAGTCATATAGCATATAGCAGAAAGAAAATTGGGTATTAAGGAGAACTTTGTTCTATTTCTGGCACTGCCACTGAACTTGTTTTGTGACCTTAGTAAGTCATTTGAACTCTGTGCACCTCAATTATTCATAATAAATTAATTAAAATAATAACAATTAATTAATTAATGGGTGGAAAAGTCTAACTCTATTAAATCCATATTATATGAAAAACAGTGTAACACTTCCATCAAAAACTAATGGAGGATACAGGAAAATAGTAAGTGGAGCAAGAAACTATTTATGTCATTTTTAATGTTTTCTACAAAGAATAAAATGTTTTATTAGAGATGGAATATATTATTTCATCCAGTGCATTTCATTTTACATGTTAAGAAACCAGTTTAGTAGTAGGTAAGTTAATATATAGGGAATTTTGCATGTAAAAATAATGCAAGATATGATACAATTCAGCATTAATCTATGTTATTACTATATTTGTGGTTATTCTACCTCATCTTCTTTGAGAAATGGGTGGATTGGGAATGGAAAAGATATGGTATATATCATTTTAGTGTGTATGAGTAAATTTGAGAAGAATGTGAGTACTTTTCATGGTGGGAATTCTATTAGCAGCCTCTGGATTGTAATAAATTATGTTGAGATTTTAGGGTCTGATTTTGAATAAGTTAAATTGTGATCATAATAGTATAATAAAAATAAAATTGTTAAATTTCAAATTGTTTCATTCCTTTTCGCGTTCCGTATAATTCATAATCGGATTTCTCCATCTTTCTCAGGAAAAAATTTTCAGTCATCTTAGCACATTTTTCTAATGGAAAGTTTACATTTTCCCACTATTCAGACAAAGGAATAAATTTGTTATAGGAAATAGTCCTCTCAAGATCTATCATTTCAATATATCCAATATTCTAGGTGTATTTGATTTCTTTAAAAAATAAATCATTCAGGAACAATGATACATCTATTGTAGAAATGAATATGGTGTTTGGGTGTAAAAATTTTATGGTAACTTCCTCAAAGCAAAGTAGGTAATTAAGTAGCTTTGAATTTATATTTTGTAGTTCATCTGTACCAATCATACTAGTCCCAACTCACTAATATCTTTAGAAGAGATATTTTCTTAGAATGCTGAGTTCAGCAGACGCTTTCCTGCTTTCAAGTGGTTGAGCACCTGCTTCCCATGTAAAAGGTCCTGGGTTCAATTCCTGGCACCTCCTAACCTCCCCCCCCCCAAAAAAAAACACATATAAAATATCTTCTGAGCTTCACTAGCAAAGAGGGAAAGAAGTGTTTGCAAATGGTGTGCCATAACTGTTATAGTAGATATTGAATTTGGATGGTTCCATTTTAATATTAACTGCTATCACCTGTAACATGGTGTTGTAAGGAATTCCTGAATAAATAGCAATTATAAGAGAATCTAATCAAAGAAAATTTTTGTAAATTGAAAGTTAAATTTCAAAAGTTTTAATTTTGAAATAAAGCCATATATTTAGCCTATAATGAGTTTTATCATATTTATTACTTTCCATAATATTTTTATAATATATTTATGTATTGAAATAATTCACTGGAATATTGTTCTGATGGCCATTCTTTATTTTCATGTGTGAACTAATTAATCCAGGCAATGTAAAAGATCTATTTGAACTTTTTAAATTGCTCTTTTTGTTGATGATTCAATTAAATTCTTTTCTTTAGATGATTAAAACTCCGGAAAGCATCTTCACAGAAATTGACACAGTAATGTCTTGAACAATGGAGCCACACAAGTAATACTGGTTTACTAATGGTATCTTTCTTCAGCATAAGTGTTCAGGATTGGCTGTACATAAATAACTGTAAACTTTTGAATCCTCTTTCCTTCTATACTAACTTTATTTTTCTGCTTCTGCTAACCTATACTAGCTTAACCAATTCACCATCAGTTCTTGTGTATTCTTTTTTATGGTGTGTATTTGATTATATCTTTCTTGCAACTGGACACAGGATTTTTCTAAAAATTATTTTGGGCCCTCTCCTTCAGTGTCACCTTTTATCTTTTGAGTATATCCACTCACACCCATCTCCTTTGTCTATGTCTGTCCATTACATGATGTGATCTCAGAAGAAGTGGACTCCACAAAGAGAAGATATGCAGGTCTGTCTCTTACTGCTTTTTTTGTAACGTTTTTATTTACCTAATTATCCTAGAAATTTTTTACCTGTTTATTTTCATTTCATAATTTTCATAATTTTTATTTATCCTCTTATATAATAGAACATTAAATCTTACAGGTGTTTTATGGTATATTCAACTTTAAGAACAATTATTCCATTTGAATGATAAAAATAAACAGTTTAATTATATTTATATTCTATCTACTAGCTAACTAACTCCAGAGAAAAGAAAAAATCTATTCAGCTAGCTTAAATTGACAAATTAATCATAAAAGCACTATATATTACATTTTCAAACGTGTTTTAGGCTTAAAACTCATTTTTGATTTTTTTATGTTTCTAAAAGTATTTTATTCCTATCATTAATTTAACACTGTGGTAGACAGCAGAGGATACCAAAGACCTATTAAACATGATACATACCTAAAGAAACTATTGATATCACTGTGTACTTAAGATATGTAACATGTTATGTTTATGTGCCACTATGAATGATTCTAACAGTAATTCTACAAGGCTATAAAATCAAACAAAATTTGTTTCAAGTAGATGACTAGAAAAGATTTCATGGAAGAGGTAACACGTACTTAAACTTGAATATTCATTTAATGCACATTTACTATACAATGTAAATGTGATAGTGCTCTAGATGTTGGAGATAACAGGACTTGCAAAATAGCTCCCTATCTTTGAGGTGTTTGTCTAGAGTGAGTCTGACAAGTAAATGCAATAATATTCCAAACGCTATGAGAGAATTCTTTACATATAGGAATCAGTAGAAATACAAACAATGGTGCCATCATTTCCACCTGGGAAGAATAAATATTAATTCAAAAGACTTCATAGAAGAGAGACCCTTCAAGTGTATGTTAAAAGCTAATGTGATGTTGGCCTATTGGGTAGAGAGCATTTTGGGCAGAGGAGGCAATGTGGGCAATGTCTTAAAATAAGCTTAAGCAAAAGTTGGCACGCACAGAATTTCAGAAAATCAAGAAGGCTGTTGAAGTTTATGAATCAGGTGAAGAACAAGGTTAGACATTTGTTTCTAGAAAGATTACTTTGGCAGTCATATGAAGTTAAGTGATATAAGCAGAAAGACCATTTATGACAATATTGCCATAGATCAGTCAACAAATAACAGGTATAGATACCTGAACTAAGGTATCAGTAGAGGCTATCAATGCATAAGAAGTTATTTAAAGATGTTGAATCTACAAGACTTAGTCATGATTGGATCTTATTGATACAGGAATAGGAGGAATAATATAAAATAATCTCTTGTGACTGAAAGGTTTGCATAGATGATGGTGAATTTCATCAAGATAGGGAATTTAGGTTGAAGAAGTTCTAGGGGAATGGTAAAGATCTCAGTTTGGAAATGAGTTGAGTTTGAGGGTTTTTTGGAATATTTTGGTATTGCTATCTAGTAGAAGTGATTTGATATATGGGTCTGGAATTCAGGAGAGAAGTTTGGGCTAGAGTTATAAATTGGAGCAAAGTATTAGCATTTAACTGATGCCACTAAGATGAATGAAAACTGTCATCAACATATAAAGAATAAGAACAGAGACAAGAATTAAAATTCTGGGAGCACCAACGTTTATTTACATTTAAGTAGTAGATGAAAGGACAAGAAGACAATGTTGAAAAGAACCACTTAAAGACAGTAGGATATCCAGAGGAGAAGAGAATTCAGGAAAGGAGAGCTCAGGAAGAATAGAGTCAACATAGTTAAATTACAGAGAAAGACAAATATGCTGGGAAGTGATAAAACTAGTCAGCAATGATTTTGCCTGGTTGATTTCAGTGAAGTTGTAGGTGATGGAAGTCAGATTGCAGAGAGAAAGTAGAGTTGAAAGAAGAAAATGAAGATGGTGAATGAAGACTAGGGTTCCTGAAGGCTTGGTGAAATTAAAACATTAAGAATAGTTAATATGGAAATGGGAGACAGAGCCCGCCAATGATATGTAGAAGAATGGTGATCATTCAACTGAATTAGACTCTAAATTTTTTATGATATTGGTTCTCTAAATATTGTGCAATTGACTGAGGAAGACCCCTTAGATATAAACATTTGGATCCATGGTTGGAAGTTTGCAAACAGTTATAATTAGGAAGAAAAAGAATGAGGATGTTGGTAGCTGGCAAGGAAAGTGGTTGAAATGATGTCCAAGATGAATAGGGGAAGATATTAAGACATTGTTCTAGCAAATACAAGGCAATGGGTTGGCTTAAGCTATAAGAATTTATTGGTTCTTGGTTTTGAGGTTAGGAGAAGTATAAAATCAAGACATCATCAAGGTGATATTTTTCTCCCAGAAGACCATGGCATTCTGGGGATGGCTGCTGGCAATCCTTTGTCCTTGGCTTTTTTGGTCACATGGCATTGCAAATGGCAGCCTCTCCTGGCTTCTCTTCTAGGTTTCTTTAATGGTCAGCTTCTCATTGCTCCCTGTGGCTTTCTCTCTCTGTGAATTTTCCTATCAGGCCTTCAGTAATGAATTAAGACCCATCCTGTGCCATACCTTACCTGAAGTAACCTCATCAAAAGTTTATATTGACAAGAATTCACACCCAGAGGAATGGATTGAGCTCAAGAACCTGTTTTACTGGGGTACATAGCTCAAACCACCACAGTCATGTTAAATCATGTTAGAGTCAGTTTTCGATGGACGGGGAGAAAAGGAATACAATGAAATAATTGGAGATCGTGGTGATATTGAAGGCTATGGTAGAAAAGAGAAGGATAGGTGGATAGGATGCTGATTTAATGATGTTTTATAATATTCAGATGCTAGACAATTCCTAATGATGTAAAGATACAGGAAGTGGGTTTCTGAGATGAAGCATGGATTAAGGTTTGTTAAGGCAGGGAAAGCAACACACTTTGATGCTAGAATTTTTGTATCAACATTGAAATCACCACATACAATATCCTATGGTTGGTAGGAAATGGATGAAGATAATCACCTGGGAAGCAGATGATAGCAGCTGATAAATATAATGGTATGACATAAAAGGAGTAAATTTTTACATGAGGTTAGAAAAGTAAAATGTGGAAGCAGCAATGCAAACCTAGAAGAATGCTGTTACTACTTCCAGGCTTCTATAGTATATGAGGTATAGGATAGTGAAGAGCTTCCACATTTGATTTCTGGAAGAAGTGGTATTCTTGTTCAAGTCATTCAGGCTGAGGTAAAGTAAACCGTCTGTGATGAGGCTGAAGATGTATAGCATTTAAGTAAAAAGAATAAGGTTTTCAGAGTCCACAGTGGAAAAGATGAGAATGGCTCTAAGGAGTGAAGGGAAAGATTAGGGGAAGAAATTCAGGATAGGTAGGTTGGCCATACAGATTGGAAAATATTAAAAGAATGAATGGTGGGGAAAGGGAGGCATGAACTTTTAAAATCTGGTAGGGGGAAACAAGGTGAAGTATAAGGAATTTAAGCTACATTTAAAAGGAGGAAGCAAATTCATCAAAGGAATCTTCATGATATACATAAAGGCAAAGAGAAAGACATGGATGAGAGTGAAAGTTTGAAGATTCTGAAGAGGATAGAATTAATAATGGAAGCAAACTTTCTTAAGAAAGAAAAGTAATAGTTTTAGGAGATATGTGGAATGAATTTTGGAAGAAAGAATATTATAATATCCTCAAAGATTTAGATTATAAATTACTTTTCATTGTTAATTAAACATACTTTGAGGTCTGTCTTAACTAAATATTTGAAACTGCTGTAGTTATAGATCCGTAGTACCTCCTTTTCTCCTGGTGGCAGTGAAAGGGGAAGGGTACTGAAGTCTGAGCTTTCTGACCTGAGCAGTTTCAGTTGTAGGTCCATAATACTGTGAGGACAAGCTCTGTATTAACTGCACCGAGTTTAGAATTCCACAAACACATCTAAGCCTAGAGATAAACAAAGAATAGTGCATTCTGTTCTCGAGGAAATAAGAATAAAGAGAGAACTGTAAAGAAGGTAATGAGAAGACAGTGAGAGAAAAGAGAAATAAGATTAGAAGAGAAAGCAGAAAATTTTCTGAGAAGCAATTTAGAGTCATGTTAATAAAATTAACATAAAGTTAATGCTTTTCAAGAATTGGCTTTAGTGTGTGACCAATAAAATATCATATCTTTGTTAGCCTATCATCCACATCTGTAATGAATATTTAAGTTGCTTATGTTCTTTATTAATACTGCCTATTTATACTTCAATACAAAATGTGAAGAGAAAATAATATCAGAAGACGAATCATTTCCCTCACATATTGGGTTGAAATGTATGTTTTATGCATTAAACCACGATTGTAGAATCTTCATTTGTGTACAGGTAAACACTGCAACATAATTCTACACAATGAAGGAAAGAAGTTTATCACACATTTTGAAGCAACATAAATATATCAATTTTAGTCCTTTGAAATCATAGTAAAGTTTCTTTTAAATGAAGAGTAGCATGCTTTTTTGTAGTTTACACTTTTTCTTCTTACTTTTTGAAATTTCATGACAATTTGATTTCATTAGATAATTGTAAAAACAAGTCTTAGAGACCATTTGAAGCAGAGCTAGCAATACAATAGATTTTAAAAACATTATTTTGTAAGCCATATAAAGTGAACACGTGCCTATGTATATAAATTCAGTTTCCAACTACATGAATATTCAGAACTTTGCTTAAGTAGTATATCGATTTTATTCATAAGGGGATCTCAAAATCAAAAGATGATTTACCAGCCATATTTTTTACTAATTTCTTAGACAAATTTGTTATATTTTTATTTTAATTATTATTTTATTATATAGTTATAGTATTTTTATAGATGGTTCTATGCCACATCAAGAATCGTAAGAAAATTACTATTTCAAACTGGTTTATTGGATTGCCAGTTACTAATGTTAATTTGAAAAGTTCAACAATTCAAATTTAATATATTTCAAACTTTGCTTTATAAAAAATATAATTGAGAATTAGTAACATATACTTTGTGTTGCAATTATAATTCTTAATAAATTTATTGTTTCCTGTTAGAGTTAACTAAGGGAAATTTTTCAAAATTCATGTGATTACAGTATTCTTTTTAGCTTGAAGAATTCCTCTTTTTTAATTGATTTCTCTGATTATTCTGAGTGCTGCCCATTGATATGTATCGTTTCAAACTTGTATTCAGTTCTTGTCAAAGTTGCTAGTTGGCATATTTGGCATGTTTGAATATGTGCTTTCGTTTGACATTTTGTTCTATTCATGTTATGTCTGAAAAAGTAAAGAGAATTAATGTTCATTGTAGGGCATATTTAACATATGTCTATTTATGTACACATATAAATACACATAAAAGCTGTTCCTGAAATCTTCCAAAATCTTTCCATTGTTGACTTATTAATAATCTTCTTTTCAGTCTTATTATTACACATCCTACCCATTTTACAGATGCTGTGCAATTTTTACCTCCTATATTTGATGCACTCCATTAATTGAGTCTAAGGCACAGATATTCAAGAGTGATGTCATGAAAACCATAATCCTAATACACTGAAATTTTATAAGAAAATAAACTCTCTCAGTTCATAAGGAGACATGAAATACCAACTCAATGTTCAGTACTGTGCCAGATACGTTAGATGTTACAAAAGGCACAAAACTTATAGGAAAATTTCATATAAGTTTAAGCATACAAATTTTATTTAAGCATATTGTGATACATTTAATAAAACAAAATTCTCAAATGTATACTAAAAATCACCTCTTAGATGATAACACATGTTAATAAAATATATACTTGAGATTTATTCTCTAAAGCCTATAAATACTCAAATACAAGAAAAGAGAGTTAAGAAGTTTTTTGGAACTTGAAATAGTGGGAATATCCAAACATGGAATAAATAACTATGGTCTTGAAAATTTTTTCCCAAAATGGTGGTGTGGAAGAAATTGGAAAGATTATTGGACCTGCAGTCAAGAGACTTAGTTTTAGCTCTGGTTCTGATACTGCGTGTGTGATTCTAGACACTTATTAAATGTCTCTGGGTTTCAGCTATTTCATTTTAAATGGAGGGTGGGAGTGCATTGTGTTTTAACTTCTTTATGAAGATAAAATCTATGTGCTTTGGAAAGATATGTCCTGAGTTTAAGATGTTGCTACTAAAGTCTCAAAATATTCATGCATTCTGAATACTACAACATTCACTTTTACCTCGGCTTTCCATCCACCTTAACTATTTCCTGAAAATTTCAAAACTTAAGAAAAAGACTTTTCTTTTAAGATATGTTAGTCTGAGAAGCAATATAAGAGCACAGATTCTGGAACCATACTACCTGATCAGCTCCACTACTTATTTGCTGTGTGATCTTGAAAAAAGAGAAGTTACTCTCCGTGCCTAATTTTCCTCTTCCCTAACATGGGGATAATAATAGTACTACACCAAAGTTATTATGAGGATTAAGTACTTAATAATATGTAAAGTACTTGAAAGCATTGTCTGGTACATAGCAAGCACTATGTCAGTAAGACTATGATTTTTTTCTTCTATGTAAATAAATTTAAAAACAATGTTTATGCTGAGTGAGCTGCATTGAACCCCCCCACACACACACACTTGGATTGGTAGGAACTTTTTTAATGGTCTAAATGTTAACTGTTTTTTCTATGTACATTACAAATGTCTTATACTAATTTGTTGCTACCAGTATAAGGCATAACTGTAATACAAACCCATGCATCAGAAGTACTGCACCTGTACTGTGAGATTTATCATTTTTGAGATAACAGAGTTGGGTAGAAGTAGCAAGAGCATTGAGGTCAGATAGGTCTGAATCCTAATCCAGGTTCTGCCACATCCAGGGATGTGACTTTGGGGTAGTTGCTTAGCACTTCCTACAAAACAAAATGAACTCCAGCTAGATTAAAGGGTTAATTATGTTTTAATGAAAACATAAAAGAGCTTTCCTATGAAAAGAGAAAGCCTTTCAAAGAATAAAAGCAATGAAAGAAATTTTAAAGAGAGGGTCCTAAGTTATAAACCTCAGAATATAAAAACAATATATTAAAAGGCAAACAATAAATTGGTAAAAACATATTTGTGGCAACTAGGACAAAGTATTACGAGCCTTAACACCTAAATCGTGTTTATAAATAAACTATATTTTCTATAAAAATAAATAGAAAATTGATAAAAAAGACATGAAGAGACATTTCACCAAACAAGAAATGCAGCAGTCAGTAAATATATGAGAAAATTTTAACTTAATCAAACCAAATAAATGAACATAGATTTTAAAAATGAAATACCACATTTTACTTATTTAAAAACAGCAATTTTTAAAATGCTGATGAGAAAAGCATGGCAAGAAAGTGACAGTATAATTTAGTATAAGCTTTCCAAAAAGCAATTTTGCATTAGAGATCAAGAGCATTAAAATTGTTCACATAATTTTGACTTGATGGGAATAGAGACTCAAAAAATATATGGACAAAAGAAACACTCATGCTTTATTTGTAGCAATGAAAATGATGCTACCATAAGTGTTAAATAATGGGGGAATGGTTATATATGTTTGGATACATATGCAACCATTTAAATGAAGAATTTTATTGAAATAGGAATTATAACTACATATTCTATTTACTTTGTAATTTTTTAAAAATTGAAATATTATCTGTAAGGAACATTTCACAGTATCATCCATGACAGATAATTTTAAAAATGGGAAATATTACTAATTATTACTACTTAACTCAAATTATATATGAAAGTTTTCTTCAGACAAATATGCTTATTTAAATTTTTGATTTATGTTTATTAGAAAAATCACAGGTATTGAAATAGGAGTCTAATCTAAATTTAATACATCAATAATCTGTAAGCAATGAGCTAGTATGGGGTTCAAGAATTATACCTATTTCCAGTACTTTAAAAATAAACAAAATATTTTTAACAGCAAAGCTAGGGCATTGGACTATATGTATTGATCAGTTAATTTTTATCCATGGCACCAGAAACAAAGGCAAACTACTTAATTCTAAACAATCATGCTTCCTCTAAAGAGGAAAAAAAACAAAAAATATTTTATTTTCTCTTACCCTATGAAGAGGCATGTTGGTAAACAATAAAGCATGGGATTTGAAGACCTATGTCATCATAGACAAGTTTCTTAATCTGAGTCCATGTTTCCTCAAGAGTTAAAGAAGGTTGATGTTTATATAATCCTTTCAGTCAATAGAATAAAAACAAATGATCAGTCAAAATGAAAAATTTTCCATTTCAAGAATAAGCAAATAAATACAAAGAAAAAAAAACAAACAAAAAACTGTACCAATTTTCTCATAGAATTTTAAAGAGTTTTAAAGATTAGAGAAATTTTCCGTAAATTGTCTATCTGGTAACTGAAAGACTATTGTTAATGCATTTCATAAGTTATTCAAACATTCAAATTTCTACTCTAATATTTTTTTCTAATGCCAAAATATATTTTTGTGCTCAAAATTATAGTCAAGTCTAGATTTAAGGTGTAAATAATTAAAATATGATAATTTATTAAGATAGACGCAAAAATCCAGGACAGAAATTATTAAAAATCCTCATATAAAATAGCCAAATAACTAACAGATTTGATTATACTAGAGTCAAATCATTCCCAGTTATCATACTGGGAGATATTAAATTATATAATGATATAACATGATTGTCCTACATAAAGGAAAAGTTATTCTTGAAATTCTTATTCCAGTGCTATAAAGGGAAGGAGTTATTTTATATGGAGTAATCCAGGTAGAATTGTTTAAGGAGGTGACATTTGAACTAAACAGAAAAATGAGAAGAAACCAGCTATGCAAAGGAGCCATGAGATACTTAATACCAATAAATGAAAAATAAAGTAAGGGTAATTAAAGTTCAGAAGAGGGGGATAATTTTTACAATAATTTTTTTCTGAAAAGATACATGTCAGTGATGCATAAGAGAGTTTTAAATATTTAATTTTTGCAGGGAGATTGAATGATAAAATGGAGCACTGGATGGGAGTTAAGATATAATTAAAATATATTTGTTAAGTAACTTGTAGAAAGAGTATGTTTTTATAAGTCAATTAGTAATCAAGTATGTAATGAGTATTAACATGTACACAATACATATTAGCATGAGGAAGGGACCTAATAGCAGGTAAAGATAATAGAAAACAAAATGATAATGTGTAAAAATAATTGGATTAATTAATTATGCAGCATAACTGATAGAACATAGTTATGGATTATCAGGTTAGTTGAATATGAAGTAGGTTAATGAGCAAACTGAGTAAAGAGTGAGAAGCAGAAGAAATCTCTAAAGAGGAGTTTAAACTCTATTATACTATAAGGTTGGGCTCACAGCAAAATAGATTGAAACATTACCAAAAATTTGGGGCCAAAAAGAAGCCCGAGAGGAAAGGGTCAAAATGTTAAAAGAAGGGGAGATCTTGGAAAAAGAGAAAAGAATGAAATAAAGGTTGAGAGAGAGAGAGAGTGTGTGTGTGTAAGAGACTAGGAGGGAGGGAGGCAGAGAGAGAAGAGGAAGGAGGAAGTGGAAGAAAAGAGAAAGGAGGGGGGAGAAGAAGAAAAGAGTAAATGTTGAAGATTGTGAACTTTAGAGAATGACAGACCAATCTCTGTCTCCCAATTGTTGTATTACTTTGTGAAAATGTTCTAATAAGTAAATTTGAGAAAACAATAAATCCTATCCATACAGTTGTGTTGATTAAGTGAAATATAACATGTAAGGCTTTTAGCACAATTCCTTGCATGAACAAATGATTATTCCTTTTGTTAACTAATTATGCAAAGAACATTAATTTTAAGTTCTAGAATACAAAATTTTAATTTTATATTTTCTAAAGCTTTGTTAAATTTCATCTTCTATGCCTCAATCAATTAAAATTTTAGTCTAAAAACATTATTGAAGAAAAAAAAGTTATAGAGACAGAAATCAGATCAATGGTTACCTTATTGGGCAGATGATTGACAAGGCACAGCACAAAGGAACTTTTTAGGGCAAAAAAAATATTCTATATGTTTATTGTGGTGAGATTACATGACTGCATACATTTGTCAGGTCTCAAAAAACAGTGCACCTAAATAGTATGGATTTTACTCTATGTAAATTACACCTCAACAAATCTCACTTTCACAGTAAAATTTTGGAGTGTTAAAAATATGCAAAACTAAAATGGATTTTTCATTTTTACCCACATAGTACTAAATATAGGCTAATATAAACAATAGATAATTTACTTAATCTGATCACTTCTTGGGGAATTAAGAGCCAAATCCCTTCCTAAGATGGGGTTCCAGAGGGCGTAGTAATTAAAGTTGACCTACAAGCTTCAGAGCAGAGATTGAAAGAGAAGAGATGACCGTACATAGTGCATGATCTAGAAAACAAAGAAAGAAATAAAGCTTTTGAGTAAAGCAATGAGCAAGAAACCAAAAAAGATAAAGAATGGGATTTATGTTACCATATAGTTCCAAGATAGGCAAGACAAAGAAACAAAGAAATAAATCCTGGATATTCGTTGCTAATAACATGTATAGGAAGAGAAGAAGATATAAGAAGTAATTTTAACTTGTTTGGGGCAAGTTGATTCTAAGGCCTGATGGGGTATCCATTTAGGGATGGCTAGGGAAAACCTGGAAATGCAGGTGTTGGGGCTCACGGGAGAGGTAGGAACTGAAACACATCTGTTAGCCATTAGCACTGAGGTGACAGTTGAATCTGTGGATTCGGTAAAATTACACAAGAATAGAATAGAAAAAGAAGATTAAGATAACACTTTAGGAATTGTACGTTTGAAATATGGGTTGAGAAAGATGAGCCGGCACATTAGTCCAAGAGGGAGCTGAAGGAGAGTCAGCAATGTGCAGAACCAAACAGTTGGAGAGCGTGTCCATATCAGAGGCTACAGTGAGGTCCAGTAGAATGGGGCTGCATTTGGCAAATGTAATGTTGCTGGTGACCTTTGAGAGAAAAGTTTCAAAGTATCAGACTTACTTCAGCTATAGTATTCAGTGATGACATTTTTCCATGAATTAAGAGATAGAGTTCCAAGCAGAAGTTTTTACAAAATAAACTAGCACTAACCAAACAACATGTTATATTTGATGCAGTTTAGTAGATAAGGTAAGAGGCTCTCTACATTTGGGTGTTCAGACTTCATAGCTCAGATATATAAGGCTCACTTATATGAACCCAAATCCTCAAATAACTTAACTACTCATGGCTAGAATGCTAACTCTACCTACTATAGATTTTACTCTTGGGAGACTCAGTATAAGAACTAGCTCTAACAAGAGGGACTGGAAGGGTTTTTATGCTTTTTAAATTATTATTATTTTTAAAGATGCTTTAGATTACATAAATGTGACATCGAAAATATAGGGGATTCCCATATACTTCACCCTCTCCCCCTCCCACACTTATCCCCATTAACAACGTCTTATTAGTGTGGTACATTTGTTACAATTGATGAACACATATTGAAGTATTGCTACTAACCATGATCATTAGTTTACATTATGTTTTACACTTTACATTGCAAAATTTTATAGGTTTCGACAAAAAGTATAATAACCTGTATTCATCAATGTCATGCAGAAATCCAATGACCCAAAAATGTCCCATGTTACACCTATTCTTCCCTCTCCCTCCCCTCAGATCCTCTGGTGATCACTGCCTTTCTATCAATATTACAAGTTCTTCTATTACTAGAGTAATAATAATAAGTCTACTTTAGTCCATAGTTGGAATCCCCCCCTTATTTGTTCATTCCTCAGTCTTGAGGATTTTGTGCTGGTGGTGCCCACTCTCTTGTGAATGAGAGGGGACTTAGATCCCATGGGGCAGATGAATGGAACTGTCTTGCTTGCAGTTGTAGATACTCTCTGGTTTTTAGAATGGATGTTGAACATCATCATCATTTTGTTCATTATCCAGGGTGAGACCGATGAATTGCAGGGTAGGTGTTGGCTGCAACTCTGCTGAGATCCAGGGTTCAACTGACATATGAACAGTCAGAAGACTTAAGTCTCTAGGACACATATTTAACGGGTATAGTGCTAATTATAGGTTCAAATAAAAACACTTTTAGGTTATAGTAATTGAGGAATGATGACTCAGTGATCTAAACCAATTTTTACTCTGCATTTCCGCAACAATAGTATCTTTGGGTTAACAACTCTTCTTTTAATATGCAGTCAACATTTAGAATAATTAAGTTACCTTAATCCATAAATAAGTTTAGCACCCTACATAGATACTTTTTTAATATCTATTTCACCACAGGTTGAAAAACTGAGGTATAGATCAGTTAAATAAGTTATCTAATCTATGTGAAGCTGGAATTTAAAATGAAGCAGTCTGTCTTGGTGCCAGAACCTATTCCCCTAACCTCAAGAAATGTGGGCTTTACCTGTGACAAGGTGAAAGATATAGATATGTTAGAGTTACTGAAGCATGGCAAAAACTTATGGTTTACAAACTGTATAATTTGGTTCTCCTTCACATAAAAGTCACATTTTGCATATGTTTTAATGACACCTTCTTATAAAAGTAATGAATTGTCATTGAAGAAATTTCATAAACTACATATTAACCTAAATAAGGAAAGAAATAGGACTTGTATTTCTAATACTCTGTGAAAACTGCTAACACTCTGGTGTATAAATCTTTAAATCTTTCTTTTACACTGTCTTTTTGTCTTTTATATAGGTTATGTACATATATATTTTTATAAATATGTATAGTTTTAAAAACTATGTTTAAAAACTATACTACTATAGTATTTTATCGACCATTATAATCTGTCTTTATAATTAATAACTGCAATATCTTTATTTTGTATATATTTATAGTATATGCACACACGTGCACATCAACCTCATCGTTTTTCTTGGCAAAATAGTATTGCATGGATCTACCATAATGTGGTTAATTAATCTCTTATTGTGGGACATTTAGAGTCTCTTCCTCCCACCCCAGGCCTGGATAGTTATCAAAGAATGGTGCAGTTAATATTCTTGTATATACATCTTTGCACACTGACTTATTTCTTAGGAAAAATCCTGGGAAGTGGAATTTCAAAAATATGGCCATTTTAAGTCTTTATATTCAGAGTGCACAAAAATGTTACTGTTCATCATTGTACATCAGGTACTTTGAAAAACATTAATATAAATGGGCTTCAATTTTTGGCAACACTAATATATGACTGTCAATCTTAAAAATATAATTTTCACAGTTACTAGATATTGAAAGAACAGTTAAAATATTCAGTAAAATCAAGATAATTTTCTTCCTGACTTGAACTGCCTTTTAAAATAAAATTGTAACTTGACATAAAATATTACATATTCTCATTTCTCTCTTGAGTCATTTTCATAAATTCTATATTTAGTCCTCTATGAAAGACAGCAATAAAATGTTTTTTATAGTCTATATCAATGTACCTAGAAAATAAGTAATAATAGGTATGGTTTTTCTTCTGTGATTGTCATCTCACAATGAGCAAATAGCTGTAGACACTGATTATAACTTTATCTTCATTGCATATTGTTTGGTACATGCCTACATGGTGAATTTAGCATTTAGAGATTACACTAATTTGACTGTCTTAGGTTTGTTCATTTTAAATATGTTTTTTTCTGTCACTCTCATCATTGTTGTCTGTATTGTCTGCGTTTGTGTGTGTGTGTGTGTG
>PVKH010003178.1:0-25435 GCA_004027955.1 Chaetophractus vellerosus | reverse complement strand
GAACAATCACTTGACAAATATTCATTGTTATAAACAGGCAATTCTAATGAAACATACTGTGAGGCAAACTCCAAAAGTGATCATTCCAGGAAGGAGCTTAAACCCCTTGGAAAAGTCATCACCTAGAATCCAGAGGTATTTCGAAATGCAAATGTTCCACTTGAGACAAGGGGTCACCTGTAGTTCTGCCTTGATTATGTCCTAAGGCCCCCATTTCAACTAAATGAGAGAACAGAAGGAAGGTGTTGTTTTGATGAGCTTTGCCCTTAGGGTGATAGAGGCAGAGAGAGAAATGGTAGGTGGTAACCATTCAAAGTTCCTTCCTAGCCATCAGTAATTACAAACCACTTACTGATATTCTGTAATGTGTGTAAAGTATAAATTTTGTTGCAAGTTTGCCTGTTTTTCCATTGTCAGTGAAATCAAAGAATTTGAAAAGAACCTATTTACTTGTCTTTGGAAAACAGGGAAGAAAAGAGTTAGAAAGAAATTATAGCATATTCATATGTTACGTGAGTCTTGAGGGAAATAAAGCATCAAAGAACCACTAAGAGGCAGGGGGAGAGCAGACTGAAGGAAATTTGGAGAAAAGATAATGTGGAGGAGCTGAGATGAGCACAGATCCTTAGACTTAGCACACAAATAATTGAATCATGAAATATTAACTCAAGGCTGTCTATAGCTGACCTAAGCTATTGCAAAGGACAAGAGAAACATCAATAACTGATTTAGTTATGTAATTTGTGTTATTTAGACTTCAATAACATTCATTAGTGATTTTATGTGCCTTTGGACAACTCTCACATTTCCCTCTCTGATGGTATCAGCCATTTAACCTATCTTCTCTAGCCTCCTACCCACACACATTTTTCTTATTCTCAGCATGTCAACAAATTTTTAAATATAATTGAAGTCATTTGGCATAATCTAATTCAGTTTTCTTTTCCCCTCTTTCAAAGGTATTGACATCTTAATTTATCTCCAATTTATTTTCGCTTTCTTTTCTCATTCACAGAAGATGAGGTGCTCCTTCCTTCGATCAGGGCCAATTTTTTTCACATTTACACTTGATCCCATCTCCCCCCCCCTTTTTTTTTTGTTTAAAAGGACTTACTCTATCAATGCCCCCTCTATTTCATTTATCTTTTATCTTTTTCTTTAGCAACCATTTCCTTCATCCTGTACATAAAGGATTATTTTCCCTCTACCCATTTTATATACCTTCCCCAGTAAAAAGCCTTTTACTGACCATACATACTCTAGTGGTATTCACTATCCTTAATCTCTCACTTTTGGTTAACTCACCAACAAATTGCAGTTTGGCTTAATCTTCACAATTAAACATTTGCAGTAGAGTTCAACAGTGGCTCAATAATGCAATGGAATTCAACAATGAAGGAACAATTAGAATCTTCATTCAACCTACTGGACCTCCTTATTATACACTGTTTGCATGGTTCATTATGCATTACTCTCTGGCATTCTGTCAAACTATTTACTATATGTAGTTTTCAGTTTTTGGCTCCCGCTTTGCTTGTCAGTTAAATGTTGGACTTGTCTACAGTTCTGTATTAAATTCACCATGCTTCTCTCTCCTTGGGCTATCTCATCCATTTTCAAGTTTTATGCATGAGTCACAAATGTCTGATAATTTCCAGATCTATATCTTCAAAATGGGCATCTTTCATGACCTTTATATTAATATATCCATTTATATGCTGGGCATATTCACTTGGAAGTTCCACAACCACTTTAAGCATATCAGGTCTTATCTATTTTCTTAAGTGTTTGTCCAATGCCATTTGACACTACCATATTGTCACTCATCACAACAACTTGGAGTCCTATTAAAACCCTCTGTTTTTGTTCCTCAGTTTTTTGTTTATTATTATTGAAATAATGAAAATGTTCTAATAATGGTTGTAGTGATGAATATACAACTATGTGATTATACCAAATACCATTGATTTTACACTTTGGATGAATTTTATGCTTTACTAATATGTATCAATAAAATTGACTTGTTTAAAAACATAACAAAACAAAAACCAAACTCTGAACCACCAGTGGCTGCCTAAGCCATTCTTTGTTTCATCCAGATTTAGGCTATTGTTAGGGTTTATCTCTCTCAGAAAACTTTTCACTAATCCTCAAAGTCAGCTAAGTGTTCCCCTCTATTTTCCCATAGATATCTAATATTGCATTTATCATAATAAATCAGCATGACCTGTTCATGTGCCTACTTTCCTGATAAGGGTGTTAATCAACAAAAGTTCATTAAAATAAACTGAATACATTGCATCAAAATTCACTAAAATTTCCATGTCATTTTCCTCTCTATAGAAAGAATCCAGCTTCTGGGCAAGTTAATTGGCATTGCATTGCTGGACCTGATTTACTTCTTCATTGATAGTGACATCACTACAAGAAAGAAATTAAGAACTAATTCATTGTTTCAATATAATTATAAAGAAGGAAATTATAAATATTATCCTTATTGTTTACAGGGCAAAGCAATGGAGTTTCTTGAATATTTTAATGATAAAATAATTACCAATCTTTGTCTTGACTTGGGTATTTTCTCATTTCAATTAGTGGTCATAAAGTTTGTCTTTCAAATTTTAAAATTTTATTATTGCCTTTCTTGGTGTAGTTAGTGTTTCATATCTTTTATTTGTGTTAAAGTCTAAATTCAGTGACCTATGTGAGGAGTAAGACTCAGATTTTAATTGTTCAAAAATTGATATGATTGTTTTCTGAAACAATGACCAAATGTCCTTTAGTAGTTTAAAGGTAACAACAGTCAAGTTATTTTATGCATGTGTATGTGTGTGTGTTATATATTCATGAATAATTTTTTTAACTTGGCCCTTTATATGCAGTATTTGGGGTTCATTCTTTCTGGAACTCCTGGACCTTGCCACATAGGTGTTCAATGATTCCATAACGCTATCCAAAGTTACAAGAGATTATTGAGTTTACATCTTATGTTTAACATACTCAGGTATCCAAGAATAGCCCAATTCCCTAGACACATATTATGCAGAAGAATATGCCTGTAGTTTCATTTTGTTATGAAATCAGCCTTAAAAATTCTTTCAGGATTTCTCATTTAGCCAACTATATTGGCCCTTGGCTCTGCTAGCAGCAACTATCATCAGTACTAAGTTTTGATGATATTCATGTAGTAAATATTTATTTTGTTGATGCTTTGTTTAACAAACATACTTGACTATTTAGCTCTGTATACACATCATCTTCATGTGGTTACTAGACTTTTCACATATAGTCCATTTCTGTTAAACTAAAACTCTTATTGAATGATAGGCAGTCATTTATTTAATTGGTAATTTTTCTAACACTAATAGTCACCTTTTTATTGTTCTTTTTTATAGTTTTTTAAAAAATACATATTATACTCTGACTTATCTGTAACTCACAATCTATTTAGACAGTTCTTCCTCCGATATGCAATATGAGCTAAAATGTCAATTCATGTTTAAATTAAAGCTCCAAAACTCTCAGTGCAACACAACTATAGACATTAGTCAGGAAGAAAACAACATGATCAATTATTTTACATTTACAATTACAATTTTCATTAGAATATACATTAATAGCAGCCTAACATTTCATGTGAGTTTGCATGGTATAAACAAAACATTTATTTAGGTGACACTCTAGTGGATATTACAAAGTCAAAATAAAAATATCAGAGAGAAGAGGAGACATCTGTGAGCCTAGATGCTTGAGAAACCTTAAGTCTGTTTACTTGGACAACTGTTTCTGTGTTTTTCTACCACCTGCCAATATTCCATAAGTTCAGACATAGGAATCCAAATAAATAAAAGAAAAATTGCAATGGATTAAGAACGAAAACTACATTATTTTTAAGAAAAAGTGATTTGCACTATTGAAATTCCTTAAAATAGAATTTCTCTAAAAAGTTATGAAAATTTTGTAGGTAAAGATATCTGAGCCAAATAAAATTATCTATAAGCTGTTCAATAACTCTGACACCAACTACAATGTAATTCTGACTCTATCTAGAGTTAGGTCACACTCTACAAGTTAAGGGTCCAAGACTGCCCTCACTTCAGCCACCTTCACTTCTGAAGAATTGGTTACAGGTTCTGGGGTTCCCATCACCCTTGACACTGAGGAAAAGTAGGTTATTTTCTCCTGGTGCATCTTTAAAGCCAATTACTGAGACACTGGGGTTTTAAAGAGAAAGAGTTTATTTGAATGAGCAAGCAAAGGAGCGCAATAGGCCTCGTGGCCCCAAACTGCCTTTCGGATCGGCAGAAATTCTAGTATTTTATAACATTTGGATGCTAATGAGTAATTAGGGTGGAGTTGCATAGGTTCTTTCATTAAGAAACACTAAACCGTTAAACCAGGATGCAGATGCATACTGACCAGGGTTTGCTGAGTTGCAAAGTTACAACCATTATCAGATACCAAGGCGTCCAGGAGACAGGGATACTGAAAACAAAGGTCAGTTACAAGGTTTTTCAAATGGATATCAAACAGAGGAAGATGGAGTGGTCACCCTCTCCATAGAAATGTTCATACACAAAGGTAAGATATGTCTGGAGTAATCCTTATAATGGCAGCTCTTTACTTGGAAATGGTCACATAAAAAGCATGAAGTTAGTTTAGCCAGTTTCAGTAATTTCAGATACAACCCTTTTGGCTAATTTTAAAAGCATCTATATATTGTTTCTTAACCTTTGGTTACAACTCCTTTCTCTATGTTTTATAAAATTCCCAATCTTGGAAATAATCTGGATGTAAGATCTTTCTGGCTTCTTCATACTGAAAGGAGCATCGACATCATGGGGTAACAGAATGAAGCTGGTTTTGACTCTTGACTCTGGGTTCCAGGGCTTGTCTGGCATAGGAACAATTCAGAGACTTTCTGAGAAGTAAACTTAATAAGTAACTAGAGAAACTGGGTGAAGCCTGCGTAAAAGTAATGATCTCTTGACTCTATCTGAGATCTCTTAGCCATGAAAAATTTATGCTTTCCTATTTCTTTTCCCCCTTTTGGTCTAATCCCATATTTTCAAGTAGGCACATCCATGGAAGTTGTTAAGTCCTGCATTGCCAGGAAAAATCTGTGTAAATTAAGCCACACATTACCAGAGAAAAATTTACCCCTGGAAATCCTGTCCCAAGTAAGGGGGAATGTAGTGAGATTTTGGCTTAGAGAGGCAGGCCACATTTGAATAATGGAGGTTCTCTAGAGGCAACTCTTAGGCATTAGACAGTTAGGTTTACCTTTGTCATTACAGACATATGTTTCATGAGTGCAAGCCTCGAGATTGAGGGCTCAGCTTACTAGCATGTTTCTTTTTCATAGGTTTACTTTACAGAGTTCTACCATTTTAATAAATTAGGAGCTTCTATTGTTTGAGAGGTTGGTAGGAATTTCCCAGGTGAAGAAGTTTAATATTTCTATGTTTTCTCCAGTTCTCCAGGGACTTTGCATATACTTTTCTATTTTATGCCTATCATTTAGTGGGATCTTATTGCATAGGTAAGGCTTCACAGTTGGTAAGTATCTCAATCATTTGTACATAGGTAATTTTTCTCATGAAATTGTAATAGGTATAATGTGTGGATATTAATTAATTTTTTAATTCAAACAGATATTTATTACCCTCTTACTATGTGTGAGGCTCTACTCTAGGTAGTGGGAATACAGAGGTGAACTAAAAGAGACACATTTTAGTGAGTGGAGTCTGAGAGCAAACAGAATAAAGAAACAATATAACATATTTTAACAGTTGTAAATGCTATGGAAAAATAAATTAGAGAAGTTAGGAAGTTCAGGGGTTTGCAAATTAAAAATTTTAACATAAGAAAATGTTATATTTTGCAAAGTTATAGGTTTTTGTTTTTCATTTGATACTATGACTACCTTTTTTCTTTTCTTTTCTTTTATCTGGGGTCTTTTACTTTATGTTACAAAAATGTTGTTATTTCATTTTTATTAAATTGTCTGTTTTTATATTAACCATATCAGCTTCCAGAGTGAAATTTTAAAAAAAGAATTCCATAGCTGTCTTTACATGTCTTTAAACTTTCTTTAAATTTATATGTCAAAAAATGATGAAATATATTATTACAAATTTGGGGTCATTTCTAAGACAAGTTAAATGAGCAGATGCAATAGCACTTTTGTTGATTTTATATATATATTACTTTATCTTTCTTGGTGGTGGTTTTAGATGGAAGGTCTTATTACCATTAGTTATTCTGTTATCCCTCCCCCCCCCCCCAGTGTATAGGAAAAGCATCTGGATCAAGAGTTTAAAAACTAATCTCATTATGCAAATAACTATATAATATGTGCATGCATTGCATTTTATTTGGATAGTAGGTCTCTGTCAAGAATATTATAATTTCATTATATGATAAATAAGGAGATTCAGAGAACATTATATTTAAGGATATTTTTAGTAGATTTGTGAGGACCACTAAATGATATGAATTGTTAGCATTTCCACTATTTTAAAAATATATTTTCTAAATATAATCCAATTGGGAAAACCAACTTTTATATTTTATAATAAAATGTATTTACCTTTACTAAGTCTCATCTGAATAATAGTATGCTTCAATGGAATAGACCTACTGGGGGATTTTTTTTTTTTTTAAACAGAAACTAAGTCAGTTTTTTTAAAAGCTGTGATCCCTATAATCCTTAATGCCATCTTGAATTATAAAACTACATGTTCTCAGTAAAATCCATTGTAAGGCTATATGGAGTTCTTAGGAAATACATTCTTGAAAATGGTCCAAAGGTCAGAAGTTCAGTCCCCATTATCCCATGATTGGCCCCCCATGTTACTGATAGGGAGGTAGTCAGAGGAGAAGGAGGCTTCTAAGCCAGATCAGTTTTTAAAAATCTGAATTCCATATAAATTCAATAATTTATCTCTAATTCTAACTGCAGAAAATTTGAGCACACTTCTTCATGTTAAAAGTCCTTATTTGGACAGTCCTTTGTGTATCTTCTATTTTTCTCTTCATATTGATCCTTATTATTAATTTCATGATGATTTCTCCTTTAGGCCAGGAATAAACAGTGCTAATCCATAGTATTCTTATTGATGAATAATGCAGCTCATTTTCAAACTAAAAAATTTGCCTAAGTTCTCCATATCTCTGTAAGTAGCAAAGCTAAAACAAATATTTAGATTTTTTGATACTAAATAAGTTCTAGAAATACAGAATATTTATAATTTGAAACAGATTTTCTGTTTCATAATATACCTTCATTGACCCTGCTGTATAAGAGAAAAGTTGCAACCAGTTTCATTATACAAATAAGATAATTATGAGCTCCCAAATTAGTTTTAATTTTTGCTTTAAAAAATATACTAATATAGTGAAATTCTTTATTGTGATCAAAGTATTTAAAGATACTACAAGTAGGTAAGTAGAATTGGGTGTCAAAACCCTAAGTTATTCTGATAAATCTTATGCCTAGACAGAAGGCAGCAGGCACTGTTTGATCACTTATTGGATATAAATATACACAAATGGATTCCTCTTCCAACTTTCTTGTGAGTCAGGTTTGAGGTCAGACTCCAAAGAGTTTTAAAAGCTATACACCATGTTCAGGCTAAATCAGTGATTCATCATGAAGGCACAGTAGAGGCATGTTCTTATTGTTATAGAAAATAGAAGTAGAATTTTAGAGAACATTTTGTAATAGTTCTAATTTACTATTTAATTGTGGAACAGAAATCATCACATACAGTTCATTGTCTATGTAATCCTCTTCCCCTAAATCAATCATGATTTGCCAAAATATGGATACCAGATATTGAGTTTTAAAATGAATATACCTAACAGCAGATAAGATCCACCTCATTTATATGTGACCTATATTTTCCTTTTGGTGAGTGTTCATTTTCTCATTGACATACATACCAATATACATATGTAGAAAATATGTGTATCAAGTAATGTGTATTGCAATAGTGGTACTTATATCTTGCCTGAGGTTAAGACTACATATCCATGTGGCTTTGGAAGTAGGCTGAAGGGAGATAGCTCAACAGGACATCTGGGACTTAAGAGTCTTTGACTTTCATTTTCCCTGGAAATGATGGCTTCTTCAGTATGGCCGAAAAAAAAGGTAAACCAAGAATCTTGCTTACACAGGAAACTTTAAATTCTTTTTATGATTTTCCATTTACTGCTCATTGTTCCCTCTTGATTTATTTTCTTATTACCTTTGTTTAGGATATAATATACTTAAGAAAAAATGGTCATATCTCTCTAATTTTCTCTTCCTTTCCTATTATCCACTACATGCATATTCTAAAGCTTTATGTAACACTAAAGAGTGAGGTTCACATTGAATCCACATTAGAAATCATTTGTTTAGCCTTTGATGCTCAATTCTTAGAATCTCTTTAAATAAGTAGTTCTTAACAAGCATTCAAATTCATATCACCTGAGACGATTTAGAAAAAGCTATGCTGGGCAGTTATCACCCCTAAGACCAATCAAAATAACCTTCTACTAGATATGATACTGATACCACTTTTGTATTTGCTAACTCCCCTCTATTTTTCTCAAATATCCTGCAATTCTGCATTTCACATAATTTGGCTAGTATAGTGAAAAAAAAGGTGCTTGTGACAAAATGGCTATATGGACATTTATACACTAGTTTGTATTATATAACTCCAACTCTAATCAATAACTTAAGAAATAACCATAGCAAAGCTTAATTCTTCACAAGGAAGTTTATGGGGGAATATTTTTTGATGCCTTCCAATTATTTAATTCCTTTTAGCGTGTGATAACCAACAACTATATAGTCTAGTCTGACATGAGTTAAAAAGGAAAGAGAAAATATGCCAGTTTAATTTAGCCATTGGGAAATACCTTTGCATTGAATTCACTTACTTTCTTCTCTAAGAAAATGTTTATTAAATGGAGAGCTGACTTACTCAGGGTCTAGCTCAATTAAGAGTGGTGTTTTACATTAATAGTTTTATATGTGTTAGCTGTCTTTTCTCATGACACTTAGTATACCTTCGTGATCAAGGAGGAAAAGCAATCAACAATAATTTATTGTACAATTCAAATTGACATTGTAAATAAAATGATAAACCCTTTACTAAGTTATACATCTCTACCCTTGCCCCTATCCTACCCTTCCTTCTTGAATTCCATTCTCCAAGTAGCCAATATAGGGCAATGAATATGGTGTGTCCTGTATATTGAATAAATAAGTGCATGTATGAATGCAAGTATGTTGAAATTATGTTTTTATTAATTCTGTAACGGAATATTCAATCTTTGAATTTTTTAGATATTTAAAAACAATTATCATGGACAATTAATAGATTTTAATGTTTACATGTTTTTATCTGTTATTTAAAAATTGTAGGTTTCTCATTCTAAGTACTTTTAATAATTAAACTGTGAGTAATTCGACATTCACCCTGACATCATTTTTCATGGTATGTGATTTGAAGCAAAATAACATTTCCCTCCTAAATCCTAGCATTTCTATATCCACAAACTATGATAATCTTGAGTAAGAAGCAGACATATTTCTAGCTGACTTGTTGCCTATTGCGCTTAATTGATTCAGAAAAACAAAAATAAGAAGTTTCTCTTGTAAACCAATGATGTTATTAATGCAAAAGTGAAACATTAACTTATAGACAAGAACTTCATGTTTACTGATTGTTTCAAAAAACATTTTCTTAGCAAATACTATACACTGGGTGCTATGGCTAGGAGAAGGGGAAAGAGTGATAAATATTCAATTCATAAAAGAAAATAAACAATTTAAAGAAAACATTAAAAATGCATGAGTAAATGCAACTCAACTTCAGCTCTTATTTTCTAATAAATTCGGGAGTTATTCTCATATACTATAGAATTGCAATCTCTCAACTCATGCTGATTGCTGTAGCATTTTTGCCTCTTCACTTGACTCTCTAGGCTATGCATGAAAGTTTCCTGGTGTATATAACTTAAAGGTTGTTCAATTATTTCTACGGTTAATAAATTCCACAGATTTCTGGGTCATCTGGATTTTCCACTATTTGTTTCAAATTCTCCCCAAATTTACCCCTGAGATCTTTTACTTTAGAAAAATATGATGACCATACCTGTCTTTTCATCACTAGGCTTGCACAAATGGTTTCTCAATGAGGACACAATCTGTAACCTTTGTTTGTGTTCCTCTGATTTTGATTATCCAAGCAAAGCAATTTGAGCCAAGGGGTGAAACAATGTATGAACTTGTGTGGAACCCATCATATCTCTGAAAGCTAGCATGATCTATTTTTGAAACCTTCAATCAACAGATGGCTTAAAGTTTCTCTATCAAAACATAGGGATATTATTTACCTAAATCTTTGTTTATTGCAATGGTCATGATTATTTGTTGAATACAAATCAAGTTGGCACTGCTAAGAAAAGTTATTTGATATTTTTCTCATAACTAAAATATATTTTAAACACGGTTCACTTAAAATTGCTAAATAGCATTATCTTCTTCACAGTTTTTTACCTCTCTAAGTAGACTTAGAGAGGTAAAAAAAAAAAAAAAAAGGATGGTCTCAAAGATGAATTGTCTAAATCGAAGAAGTTTTGCCAAATATAGAACAATGATATCTTCAACCAATCTTTTAAGCAGGACTTCCAAAATTTCTAATTAAGGCCAGTTTCTAAGTAACATGTAAATTTATTCAAACTAATATTTATGATGTTACACACAACATAGTGATCTATTATATGGTACTTCCACAAAGTTTTTCAAGAATAAGTGTTGCTGTATAAAATAATTGTTCATAAAGAGTATGTGGATAGAGCTAATTCATTTTAATCCTAATATTACAAAGTGTTTGAAATTAATTGTGGACTCTTGAAATCTATTGTTTTCACAAGCAGATTTTTATTTTATCTTCTTACTCACCTTAAATTACCAACAGAAAGTTGAAATTTTTGAAAATTTTCCTTTATTTTTCAGCCAATTAATATGAACTCTGCAAAGTACTTACAATTACATAAAAATTTATCATGATTTTCACAAGAAGTTGGAAGAATTTAATTTAGATATATTAAAATGAATTTTGTGCTATTAAATTATAACAAATTATAATTACTAAATTCAATAAAGATTTTTGAGAAATGTAGAAAATGCTCTTGACTCTCAGATATTTTTGAGCTTTAAAGAAGGAAAACTAGATATATATATATATATATAGAGAGAGAGATATAGATATAGATATAGTTGGAAGGAAAGAAGGAAGGATTGGGAACTTTTGGCAATAATGGATATTAAAAAGTGGTATATATTAGCATTTGGTAATTAGACCACACTAATGAATAAAAAAGTCCAAAAATTAGTTATTACTTAATTAAGGAGGTGTTATTTAGATAACTTTTATCAATAAATGCAAAATGCTCATCTGTAACCTCACATTATAAGAAACTAAACGAACTGAAGTTTTTTTGTTTACTTGTTTTGTTTTTGTACAATTTATATGACATAGCACAAAAGGGTATTTGCCACATTAAACATCCTTAACATCAATTGATAAGTAACAATTACAGAAGCTGTTTATATTTATATTTATATCACAATTTTTGTCATTTTAGCAGAGTTAATATCAATATTACACTTGTTTTATAGCACACTTGTTTAACATCAATATACCTATTACTTTTTTATTGAATTAAAAAAATTCTTCATTCAAATTTAAAACATGACTGGGATTTTATCAGTTATGAAAATTATAATATCTAAATTTTGCTTAAGAATCATTCCTTCAAACCAGGATAATGGTAATTTTAATTCGCACGGACAGTTTTCAGTAATAAATATCTACTAGAGAGCTATAATGTTGAGTTGAGCTCTCTGATTTCAAAGTGCATATTTCTTTTGAAAGTAAGTGCCTCCATCCAGGAATGTTAAATAATTTTTAAATTTGTATTTCATCATGTAAAGAGTAACTCTTCTAGAAATTTATTTCAATCAACAAATTTCAATTGGAATTCATAGTTACCATTTAACCACTAGTGTATTGTATTGTGAAAATGGTTTCAAGTTTGGTAATGTGCATATTTGGGTGACAGACTTTTAGAAGAAAGAAGAAGGAGATGGTTGACAGCAACTGAAATGTTGGTTTTTATGCAATCCTGATTGCCCTCTTAATCAATTTTCACATTTAGTTAAAGGGGCATTGTGGGAACTGACAGTCCTAAGGTGGAAGAATTAAATAAATAAAAAGGAATGACTGTTAATGGTAGTAAGGAGATGGTAGTGGAATACAGTCTAAAAAAATCTGTGGCAGTAAGGAACTGATATGTGTGTGTGTGTGTGTGTGTGTGTGTGTATTTTAGCAGTGACAAAGGAAGCACCAATATCTCTGGAAATATTTGCAAAGTATTGAAGTCATTAATGCAGGAAATATGACAGAATAATATAAGTATGTAGATAGAATAGCTCCTCCATTTTCTTCTGCAAACACAAAAACTACAGCAGTTGCATGCCTAAAATTATTTTAAGTTCACTGAGGCAACCGTTGATTGCAAATGTTTTTTTTTCCTATTGACAATCTGGTTTCCTTAGCTCTGTGTGCATGTGTGAACACAATTGTGTGTATCTCTAGTTCATATAAAGAGAAGAACTTGGCTTTTTCTCTATCCATTCCACCTAAATTACAGGATTAGAAAGGTCTGGAAATTAGGACAGCATTTTTAAATAGTATGTAAGTGGCATCTTCAACTCCAAAGACACGTTTTTGGGGGTAAAATACTTCTAAATTTAAAAAAATGTTCCAAAAGAAAAAAAATATACACTCTTTCACTTTTTCCAGACTATTAGATACACTGCAGTGTATTTTTTGCTTATTAAAAAAGTAACAGTTGGAGCCAATGCTTTAAATTAATATGTATATCACCTTGAAATACATCAGCAAATTAAAGGAAAAAAACTTACTGATCTTACTATGAAAGACTGCAATTAAAATTGCATTAAAAATGTTTTTCCTTTTTTCCTCCAGACTTATTGGGTCCCCATTATTTCAGACAAAGATGAAAACAAGAGGAAAGTGTATATAATAATATAGTACAAATCTAGTAATATTATAGTAATATATAATATATTAATAAAGACTGTATATGTTATTAAACAAGCCAAAAATATTGGATTTACCAAGGGCATCTATGGAAAGGCAGAATAATTTAAAATAAATTATCTTTAATTTATTAATAAATTAAATCAATCAATTTTCAAACTGCATTTTGATAACAATCACAAAGGTACAATTTTATATTTGCATAAGCCACTATATTCTGATTCAACTCTTATTTCTTAATGCAATTTCATAAATGTACAAAAAATAGATTCAAACATATTACTTTTATTCATTTTCTAATCATTTGTATTGTGAGGTTCACTTTGCATTGTAGAATTATTAACATGTTGCCACTGGAATAGGCCACATTTTTAATATTTGAAAAATTAGGCAAGCAAGATACTTCCCACAATTAATAGCAAAATATAAATATTTCTTTCCTTCAAAACCCAACTGTGGATTATATTGGAAGATCATAACATAGAAGCATAAATAATTAATCTAATCTGCCCAGGATGTCTTTGGAATAGTTTTGATTGTTTTCCCGAGGGTATGACACATCATTAAGAATTTAATTAAATCAATGAAGTAGATTTCTTTTAATCTACATGTTCAAAGAAATGAACAATAGGGAATTCTTCATTTCTAAAACTGAGGAAATTTAGTTATTTTTAAATCTAACAATAATAAGGAAACTTTCCTTTATGAGAATTTGCATCTTTTTACTCTCTCAGGGTTGTTATTTTTATTGTTGCCAAAAATATTAATTTCCATTTCATGATGATTTAGAAGAATGCATTTAAGGAAACAAAACAAAAATTTTGTACTTGTGCTTTTATTTTTATATCAAATTTTTATCAAAACAACACTAAATATTCAGATAATCCCTCTAGTTTTATAATGTAAAGCAGATTTTAAAGTAGTAGTTTTCTGGGATTTGATTAGATGTTCAAATATTTATTCCCTATCCTGTTATCATAGAATAAACCTTTGATACTTAGATAATATTTGGATATAAATAATAATTAACACAACTTTCTGATTTTCCATTGTTTTAACCAAAGCCATTTGAAATGATTTTGTAAGTTTAGATACCCATGATTTAAATGTAAGTTTGTCATTTAAAATTGAAATGATTTTACTCATTGACTTTGAGGCACTTTTATTAAAACTTGTGGAATTTTCAGTTGTGGAAAACCATTGGAAAGGTTTTAGAATTTAAAGAAATTTTGGCTGAATCTTGATTACCCAATGGCAAATATTAATATATAATATACAAATATATATAAATATAAGAATATATATTCAATATGCTTTATGTATTATAGAAATATTCTAATTTTATTGATTTATTAGTGTAATTAATTCTGAAGGGTACATCTTAATTTTTTAAAAAATTTTTTATCAGTGCACATTCATAAGATGGAGTAGTTTTGACTACTGGTAATTCAGCGGGTAGAGACAGAATTCTTCAGTGAGTCATGTCATTGTTTTCAGCTGTACTTTCCTTTCTTTCATTCTGTCCCCAGCAGGGAAAACTGCAGCAACACATTTCCTCTGCAGGGTCATGGAATATAATTTTATACTTTTACTTATTATGTTTTCCTAGTGATAGGTTACAGACACTAATTTCAACAGTGGGAAAGGTGCTGCTTCTGGAAATTAGGTAGGATACTCAAAAAAGGGAGAAAATACAATTGAGACTTTATGTTTCTCTAGAGGTTTCCTTTAGGGGTTTTTCTGTTTATGATATTAGCGGATTTTTTTGTCCTTCATTTTCCAAAACCAACTTGGCATTCATACTTAGGAATTTGTAGTCTATCAATTATTGGACAAAATCATCAAGTTTTTTTCTTCCTGTTAATTTTTCACTGCTTTATTTTATTATGTAAGATGTAATTTATAGTTGCAGTTACTGATATGTTTTATATACTAATAATTTTAACTAGTAATATTTCTGAAAATTGATTAACATCAAAAATTATTTTAGCCCTCTAAAGTTATTATATTCTTCACATTAATCCTACCATCCTGGAAGAAACAGTACAAGATGATTGGATACCTGGGTTCTAGAATCTTCTTTACCACTACATAGCACTGTCTTGGGCAAGACATGCATATTCCCGTGTCATCAGTAGCTTTGTCTTAGAAAAAGAAAAAACAAGTTGTAAACTCTAGTATTTTCTGATTCAAAGACAGGCTAGATGAAGTTTATTTAACCTATATGTACAAAGCTGAGGGGAAAGTTGAAAACTGGTAGGAAAAGTGGAAGTAACGGGAAAATTGAGTTCTGTGTATTGAGCTCATTACAAAGAGAGATACCATATCCTCTGCTGGCTATTCAGGTGTGCAAGGTACACAGTTGTCTGTGTGAATAGATGTGAGGAACAAGTACAGAGCAAAGGTCAACTCTGTTGTTAACCCTTCTGAAACAAAATTGGTGCTCCAAATGGTCTTTTAGAAATTTTAATCTTTTAAGTATTCTCTATATATTAAAAACATTTTTGAGAAGGAATAATGCATGTAATTGTATCTTTGTATATATATTGAAAAACATCTATTTTCTCTTGTGAGTATAATAATCTTGGAATTCTCTTGAATTTTATCAAAAGATTATAGTCTTTTTAACTAAAGCAACATCTCCAAATATACCAAGTTAGACCAGATAATTCAATTTTTATAAACAGTTTCAACAAAGCCCCATATTTTGGCTTTTGATTTTTTTCTTTATATTGATCAGTATGTATTTGATCATCATTGTGTTATATAGTTGGCAGGTGCAAACTTATCTGAGTACCAGTATATTATTAGCTATAGAATTGGTATTTGATTGATTTCTTTGGCCTTTAAATACTGTGGTTTTTCTTTTTTATTAAAGAGTGATTTATATATGTATTTATTATATTTATTTTTTTATTTGTAAGAGCTATAGGTTACATTGCAGAATATCTACAAAGAAGCTTAAGGCATGTAATAAAATAGTCACTGTGAAATAATCAATGAAGGTAAAAGTTTAAGTTGAGTTATGCTATCTAATGATAACTAATGAAGGAATTTTGCCTGTTTATATGGAATGGCTTTTAGCCTAAATTAGAGACAATCTGGGGTCTCAATTCTCCTTCAGAAATTAGAGGTAATTACAGTTACAATATCTAAGTGTTTTCTTCAAGGACAAATTATCTAGTGAGAAGAGAGAAATATCTTACCTGTGGAGTGAGGACAAAATATAGGAAGTACAGAGGTGGATGGGGAGGTAACTGACAAAGAAAGAGATCTGTGGGATGAGATTGTATAGAATAGGTGACAGGTTAAGATTCAGGCTGGAGTCTAAGATAAATGAATGAGGAGGGTTGATAGCAGAAGGTCACAAATAGGTAACTGTGTAAACAAGGATTTTAGGTAAGAGTTAGGAACCAGAAAGCCATCAGGTTAAAAATGTGGGCTCAATCTTCAAAGGCTAAATAGATGTTATTAAAAGGCTCCCAATCCACCAGGTTTTGTTGTTTCATCCAAACCTACAATATAAATACTTTCATGCATCTTTTTTGTTGTTGTTGTTAGGCCAGTAAAAAGAATTTATTTGGGAAATGGGGGAAAGAACAGAGTATGCTGAGAAATGGGAGAGAAAGATGGAAATACACATCAAGATGTGGTATCGGCTTTTCTGGGCAGAGAGCTATGCAACATTTAAAAGCCTATTACTCTTATTCACTGCAACTTGAATATACTAAACTTTGAGATGTAGAAACTAGAGAATTTATAGTTTGTATAGCTAAAATAAGTTAATACAAATTCAATTCTTTATTAGCAAACTAATTATTTCCACACGACATGGATCTAATGGTGGGCTAGATGTGTTTTCTTTAACCTCCATTTAGTAAGCTAAAGGGAAGTAGGGAAATGATGGGGAAAGTGGAAGTAACAGGGAAAATAGCTTGCATAACTCAAAATGTAAGCATATAAATTAGGACAATATCTTAGAATAGGGATTTAAAACACAGGCTTATACTCTAACACCTCTTTAACACTGTCCTTATAAATTCGCTCATATCTAGCAACATGCCTGGAAAAGTTTCAAGTGCTTTGCAAACATTTTCTCACTTATATCTATGGTGATCCTGAGGTGGCATTATTATCCTGAGTTTGTAGATCAAGTTCTTGAGACTTAAGAGTTAAGTAACTGCTTAAATTCACACACTCAGTAAATAGAAAGTTATTTAATAGATAAAGTGCAAACTTATAACCAACCAGTTTCTCTCGGTTATATATATATATACACACACATATACATATACACATACACATACACACACATACGTATACGTATACATATACATATCCTTTAAAATTTGCTGCCACTTCTCAGCTGCATGTCAGAATATCACAGCTTGTCTTTAACCTGGCAGGATTCACAGTCTTACTTTTAATTAGCTAATTATAGACTTAGGTTATCTAAATTAGCTGTTCTCACTCCTTAGGGGTGTGGAACCCAGAGACTTGTCATTGACTGTGCTCTTTGAGCACCCTGGTTCCTGTGAAACCAACCTACACAAAACCTATGATGTCTAATATACTTCCTTCATCCACGATTTCTTGCCAATGAGGTGAATTTAGGCAGGGAATAGAAACATGGATTACATAACTCTCAGTCTGACATTTTCCTCTGGCTTGGTCTTCTGCAAAACTTTTTACTAATTAACCAATTACTAGCTGTATAATAATCTAGGGCAAACTACATAAGGTGTTTATACCTCAGTTTCCTAATCTCTTAAATTAGAATAACAATAGTGCCCATTTCAGAGGCTATCATTCATGAGGATTAAGTATTTTAACACCCATAAAATAGTTAGAACAGGGTGTTGGAGATAGGAACATTGTAAAATATTTTCTCTATTATTTCTCTTCTATTACTATCTGAGTAGTGTTTTCATTGGTGATATAAGTAGAACAATTCTTTCTGGAAACTATTGATATATTTGAAAGAAACTTCTTATCTGTTTCTCAGGAGTAAACCTTTTACATATCCCATTTCAATTATATCAATATGCTTTTATCTATAAGAATTTATCTATGGCCGTAATCGACTTCCAACCCTTTTTCATTTCAGCTTATTCTCTAGAAATATGCTTGGAAGGATATATCTTAATAAAAACAGTATAAACTTTCATCACATAAAACTTAGATTTACCTGGAACTCCCTTTTGCTTCACAGTCTACTATATTTTGGGCAATTTAGCACATTTTCACATCTCAGTGTATCTACTTCCACTGGCCCTATTACCTACCACCTGCTTCCTTTAGTAGATGTAAGATTCCTTGCTGAGTCTCTATTAGTTACTTTTTTGACTGAGGTAACAATCCCCAAATCTCAGTGGCTTAACCTAATAGAGGCTTATTTATTGCTCAAGCTAGATGGTCCAATATGAATCAGAAAGAGATTCTGTTCATTTTAGCAATTCAGGCATCCAGGCTCCTGAGACTCCAAATCACATAGTCATGCGCCACTTCAAAGCAAGTAAGAAGGGCAATTCTACCCATGCCAGGAGAGGAGTCTTTGCAAACAACCCCCCATGTCCTTTACACTGAAAACAAACTTGCCTGTTCTCTTAGAACATAGTCATAGCAGCATAGTCACTGGTGATGTGCCACACTGATGAAGGATGTATTTGTGGGAGGTTATGGGAGGTGTGGGAGGTGGGGCATATGGGTACTCCTAAAATTTTTGTGTAAAATTTATGTAATTGATATATCTTAATAAAAAATAAATAAAACTGAAAAAATATATACCCTTCTGATCACATGAATTTATACCATGTGCCACTTAAAAATATATAAAACCATGATTTGAATATGGGGTTGTTTTTGTCACGTTTTAAAATTTTCAGATTGTTTTACTAAGCATGCTTTAGCTTCAGGGATTTGAGAATGTAAATGAAGACTGGAAATTATCCAAAAGTTTTGGTGCTGGCAGAGAGCATCTTAGCACTGCGAATCCATGTGGGAAAACTTGCCCTTGCCCCATTGCTTACAATATGTACATAATTGCCATGGATATATTTGGATTATTTCTATTGAAGTAGTTTAAATGGTTGTAGACTTACAGCTATTATGAAGATAAAAATGAACTAATTATTTTCAATGTGTTAAAGTGAGGATAAATTGCATCAAATTTAGGTGATGATCTACCTTTCATCCCTGTAAAATGAAGAATCATAAGCTATGCACCTTTTAACTGAATCTCTTCATGGAAAATGAATAGGGCATGGCAGAGTCAATCTGTTAATTTCAGCTATATTAACCAGCCGCAAGAATTCCTGCACAGTCTCTCAGAGTCAATATAAATCAGGACAATGACCGTAATGAACAGATTGTCCTCCAGTTAGTGGGGTTCAGTGAAGTGTAAAGGCAAAGATTATTTTTTGTGTTTTTTTAAGTAATTATTTTTCCAATTTATCTCAGCCCATTTTATATTGTATTTAAGATATATTATAAATTCTCTTAGCAAACATATTATAAATTCTCTTAGGGAAGAGATTAAAATGACAATTCCAGACAAAGAACTACTAGCTGATAATTAGCAAAACAAAAGTATAAAAACATGCAGGTCTTGATAACTTTACTACTATGCAAACTTTTTAGTTTTAGTGTTTATTATTATGAAAGAATCTTAAAATAAGATTAAACAAAAGTAGGAATAGGTCCTATTGTGACAAAGACTATATTTTGGAGGGAATTTTTCAATGTTCTTTTCGTATAATTACCAAAAGGCATTGGTTGTGTTAGATTTCTAATGGTGTGTCATAAATAATTGTGTGACTAAGAACAATATATTAAAAAATTTGATCCTAAACCTATCACTTCTATTTAAGAAAGGTCAACTTAAGTATAATACTATGTTTCTCTATCTAAGAAGAAAAGATTAAAACCATTTTAAATATACCTTCATCAGTTTCTAATTGTATGATTTATCACTCAAATAATTCCCAATAGACTTTATTATTTTAATATCTGTAGAGTTTATATTTCTCTTTTTAAGTAAAGCGAATAGTTTATTTACCACCCCCTCCCCCAAATAATCTGGCAAATTCTCTTGACTTCATAGTTCCAGGGCATTTTGAAAGATGTCCCTCCTGTTTTATTTTGCTCCCTTTTCATTCCAATTTGTGCTATGGTTATTTTGGAATTTGCTTAGGATTAATTCATCTATCACTTTTTAAATAAGAAGTTAAACTACAATAATAAAATATCTCTTACCAATATTTGTTCTATGGAAAACTAAAAGAATGTGCCTTACTTGCCATACCGTTAGAGCCATCCTCTGTAGATTTGTGTAAAATATGTTAGTCACAAAAATGGAGTCCTCTTTTGATGGGGGAATAGTAACCTTCATATACTGAATTGTGAGTTATGTAATGATCTATCAATTAATGACTATTGCTACCACATTATGCTACAAAGATTATTTCATGGATGGATTACGCATGGGTCAAACCAAATGCAATTACACGTAACTAAATCAAGGATACAACTTGAAAATATCCATAATCACCAGGGGAACTGGGAGAACTATTGACAAACTAGCCAAAGTGAGGTATACCTTCTCAATAAAAAAAGGAGAAACATGTCCTACTGAAAATATGTCAGTATAATCTCTCTTTTAGTATCATAGGAGTAGAAACAACATAATGGAACTATAAATGATAACATGGAAAATATATATATGCTATTTTACCCCCATCAAAATGCCTCATCAAATAGTAGCAGAAGTGGAAATGAATAAATCCTTAAAGTAATTCTAAAATGTATTTCCAAATATTTGACATAATTTTGTAAATGTTCGACATCACAACAATGAAATTCCAATCATCTATGCAAAATCAAAATGATAAATTATTAAAACCTACTGCAATAATAATTTATTTATACACATGATAGATAATAACACAAACAATTATTTACAAGGTTCTAGGTAACTTGAAGATAAGATTCAATAAATCATTTTTTGAATTTGGCAATTCATATTTTTTTCAGATAATATGAAAAAGCAATTTTAGAATCAAAATTGAAAGCATCAGTATATAATTTATTTTTTCAATGAATATGTGTGTATACTATTTACTCTTTCATAACTATAGTTATTTGGATTTTTGTGTTAGAAATAATTAAGAAAGTCAATTTTCAAATGAATATATGTCTATAGATACACAAGATTAAATATAGATATACAGACATAAGGTCATAGAAATATAGGTAAACATATTCACTCTTATTTTATTATGCACATTTCTGCACAATATGGCTAATTTAGTATATCTCTAATACATTTACAGACACTGAAATTCTTCATTTTTTTCATTAACATATACAGATTTTCAGTAACATATATAATTCATAATTCCTGAAATTTGTAGAATCTTTTCCCATTAAGTTTAAGAAAAAAACCTTCAAATTGAAACATGCTTCTTTTCTTCCCAGAAATTTATTATTAAAATGTTGAAGATTATGGAATTTATGTAGAGGGAAGTTTAGTTTATTTTTATTCTTAAAATTTTCTTTTCAGTCTATATTTAAATTTTTTTAAAATATTTAACCAAGTTTAGGTAGACATCTCTACTTAAAGATAATTAGCTTTCAAATGTAAACTGTTATGATGACTGCTAACATTCATGAGGATCCAGCATGTAATTTTCACTTTAATATAACCAAATATACTTATTTTTATAACTTTGTAAGTTTATGATGTACATATTCTCATGATATGCATGAACTTTTGAGTGAAAATATATTCTAAATTCCATTGCATTCTTAAAACATTTAACAACTTATTTTCAGTCAACTTAGAGACATTCAATAAAGCCCATAAATAATATAAAATGTATTAATATTATTTTGAATACATATTTAATATTCTTAACATACCTTAAATATCATGTATTTTGAAGCTCTCCCAGCCTAACCCTGTCCCCTAACTGCAGATCCATATAACCAAGTATCTAATGTCTCTTTGTATATATATATGCTAGGGATCTTATATATAAAGATGTAGAACTCTCAATGGAGAGCAAGCCTTTTAACAACTCAACAGAATTTCTAAATCAAGGTACATGTCATCTGGTGTATACAAGATGATGTGCCAAGTGTATGTCATATCATAGGATAAACCTAGGTCCTTTTATCTTTTAAGTCAGTTTAACCCAAATAAATGGGTTGCCATTTAACATGGGCCACTGGAAACCAAGTCTTCATTCTCCTTAAATATTTAACTGTTCCGTGTTAAAGAGAAACTTTGTAGAAAAATTTGAGACATTCCTTTAACACTTGTAACACTGTGTTTTTAGACTTTTGAATTCAATTCAAATCAGCAAATGTTTATTTGATCGTTACTATGGGTAAGGAAATGATTACTAGATTTATTGGATTTCTTTTATGACTCCACTGCTTTGTGTAGTTTAAAAAATATATTGACTAAGTATGTGTCAAGTTCTTAAAGTTCTTAGAACAATGCCATGTACATATTATGCAGTATAATCTATCATCTATCTACCTTCCTGTCTCTATCATCTATCCTCCCTCTATCTATCTATAACTATTTCGCTAGCTATCACTTACCCATCTCTTATCCATCTATCTGTTTCCCTATGTTTCAAATAAACAGTATTTTTCTAGTCTCAGTGTTCCATGTCCCTTACTATCCATGTATAGAACTAGATACCAATCTTTTATTATTTGTAATTTTATGTGGTGTAGAATAGGGACTTTGTATAACACACTAGCTTTCAGGATACAAGTTTGGACTACACATTTGAAAAACTGTAGGGTAAGGTGGAAAAGCAAATAAAAGCCAAAGACCATAAATATTTTGCATCAATGTAGCCTATCACCTTTGAGTTGATAGGCAAGAGAAATGTTCCTGTTGTGTTCAATAATGTAAGCAAATAGAAATAACAGAATAATGCAATTTAAATTGACTTGTGGGTAATCAATTCCATTTATGGTTATCAGTGTTTTTTTACTGGTGAGTGTTTATTGCTAGTGAGTTCATACATGAAAGTAAAGAAACAGTGTGTTTAAAAATATGTGACCTTTTGGAAAATTTAATTTACATGAAACGTTTAATTTTTTTCAATTACCTATCTAATTTACTGAATGCCTGATATCAATAAGGGAATGTAAAAACTCTGCCAAGTAGATTATCTGGACAAATATCAAACCAAGAAAAGAAAATACTTCAGTTCAGTATAAAAATTTTAAATGTAGATGATGAAAACAAATGATCTGAGTTTAAATTCTTTCTTTGTTTCTCAGTGGTTGTATGACTTTCACCACGTTTCTTAACCTTCCTGTGCCTTGCTTTCCCTATCTGGAAAATAGGATTAATGCATATGTTTGCCATGATAGTCTGTAAATATTTAGAACAGTGCTGACATATACTGTTAGTCACTAAACTTGGCATAGGTGGAGTCTTGCTTTTTTAGCAGTACCCATAAAGCCAGATAGAGTCTTGTCATTCTTTTGTAATGTTAATACTTATTTTATTATAGTTCCTCTACACTTTATAACGGGGTGTAAATTAACATATTTTTGTGGTAATTCTTGTTGATGAAAGTCTCACTAAAACATCATTCTATCTTTGATTTTGATTTTTTGTCTTTCTTTTTTAAAGGATGTACTAGAGATTAATCCTGGGTACATGGAAAACTGGCATTCAACCACTGGCTGTACCTGCTCCCTCTTTCTTTGATTTTTCATGAGGCCTTTGTTTTATGCAGTGGCAAATGAAATCAAATAGAATTGACAAACCCAAGCAAATTATGTTTAATAAGTGTTTTAAACCTATTAACTTTTTTTGGCTTCATTCACATAATTTGAAAATTAAAATTTTAAAGCTATTTTAGGAATAACTGATGCTAAATGTTTTTCAGTTAAAATACTAATTGATTTACAGACATAGAAATTATTGAGTTGTCACATGCTTGATTCTATCATTTACTTTCATGCAATTGACTAAATAAAACCCAGATGGAAATTGTTAAATTTCAAAATACGATTTCTATGGATATACTGTTGTATATTTTACTTTTGTGGAACTTTCTACATGAGCAATAACATAGAATATGAAGGAGTGGTTTTAGGGTATTATTTCACTGAATTTGTAGAATCACTGTATTGTGTAACACTTCAGAATTTACATTTGTTTGATTTGTGAGTTGTTATTTCTTATATATCACCCTAAATGCACAGAACACATCAAGACATTGAAAAGCAAGGGATCGGACCCCCGAGTAGGGTAACAGATGGAGGAAACAAAGCACAAGAACTAGGTAAAGAGTGAGGAATTTCACTAGGAATTGGAAAGACAAAAGAGGCATTTTTATGAGTGAACCATTGAGTTGTAACTTGGGAGTTAATCAAAATGTACATGATACGCTTTGCAAACAGAATGCTAAGTATTGTTAGCATTAATATTAAATTTAATAATATCTATTTGTCTTGTTTGTTTTTCTCTCCCTTATATTGACAGTGTTCTTAGTCATGCATTTTTAACTCTTCTAAAACCTCTAAGATGTTTAATCTTTTGCCAAAATTAGAAAACAATATGGATCAATTGTAGCATTAAGATAGCAAACCAATATATATCTGTCTAGCATCTATCTCTCTATAAATTTGTCCTGGATTGTAAATGATTAAGAATTGCATTTTGTATTGATCAACTCATGCTGTTTGCATTCATGTACTTAGTGCCAAGTTGATAAGACATATGAAAATGGGGACCCAAGATCTGAATGTTAGAAATATTCTGTTATTTTAAATATCAATCACTAACCACTCAGTAGAAATTAGAACAAATGAATAGTGCTAAAATAGTGTGGTTATTTATTCACATTACTTGGAAGTGATTTTTGAAATATACAACTCACAGCATGTTGCTGCTGTTTCAGCAATGATTACATCTGATATATAAATCAGATGTTTCAGTAGCCAAAATTTTATTGTTAGGCATAATATTGACCCACCTTCAACTAGGCAGGTCATTAAATGAATATCACAATGTGTAACATATATGTCAGTTTCAAATAAGCATTAGCCTAAAATGAGGTCAATGGAGGTTGATTCTCTCAGCCATCTGGGCAGCTGAGCCCTCTCAAATTCCAAAGCTAAATCCGAAAGTTAACAGAGCTTCCCAGGCTGCTAAAGAAGGAACAGCTGCTGCAGTAACTGGGCAGTTTCCCCCTTCTGCAACTACTTGAGGAAAGGGTCAGCACTTGCTTAGCCCAAGAGACATGAAGACTATAGCTAAAAGAATT